>JAOWAR010167959.1:0-10040 GCA_028571005.1 Clathrina lutea | reverse complement strand
ATTTTTTGGCCTTGTGGATGGCCAATATTAGTTTGAAACCATCAAATGGCAACATTTTCGGGAAGTTTACTTAGGGAGGAGCTACCTTAAAGCTCTTGTGGGTAAGCATGGCAACAAGTGGGACAACATTCAAGGCTACAGTGTTATAGCTCAGTAATGCATGATTGTCAGGCCATAGCATTGACTTACTGCACGTAGTGCATGTCCGGAATGAATTTCGTTCTCGTTGGCCTAGAAACCATTCAAAAGAAAACACAGTGAAAGATTTCCTCAGAAACACCCTGAAACAGCTCACAGCCAACCTTCGATAATCAGACCAGGGTCCTGACATTTACCAAAGAATGGAAGCCAAGCAGAGCAAGAATCAAATGGAGAAACTTTTGGAAGAACAAATCAACATATGAGCAAATAGACAGTGATGTATATCTTTTTCAAATGTTGCATCATTGTTAGCAGCAACCAGCGTAGTCAATTTTTTAAAGAGTCGACTTTGCATCGTTACTTACTGACCACTTTCTCGGTAGGTGATATTCAAACCCCTACGACTACTTGAGCCAGAGTCATATGCGAACGCAGGTGGTGTTCCACAATGCGAAGGACAATAGACCAAAAGCACCACACACACACATGCACACATACACAACACACACACAACACACACACACACACACACACACACTCAGAAACAAACAAAGAACACACACGCACATGCAAAAAACTTACGGCATCTTCCATCACTGCTAAAATCGTTAGCATATATCGTCTTCGTGGGGCATCCACCGTCATTCACCAACGACCTGCAACCTTTGATAAGAGCAAAACTTCAAAAGGAGAACGTCTTTGTGCAGCTGCTAGTTGACCTTGGGAAACAAGTACATATTAGAAATAGACAATCGCTGATTGTCATTCATCCCAGCTGGTCGGTGGAAGAACTCACAAAATGAGTTTGATTTAAAGTTGCGGTTCTCCGCAACACACTCCGCAACACAGCAGAGAATTCTTGGTTCACAACTGATCCTGACAATTTGACAGGTTGCCCAGGCTTTTATTAAGCTGAATGGTACTTAACAGACATTAGCTTCGATGAAACACAACAAATCAAAGAATGCTTGCTTTGGGATGGAATCGCTGGTGAAAGGAGAAACCCTAAAGTATCTCATTGTCTTTTCTTTTCATTTGCCATGGCCGGTGAGAAACCAGTCGTTGCAAGGAGTCAAACAGAACAATCATCATACTTGGTTTATTCCAGGATATCGACGCGGACTGGGATTCTGGCGAAGAGGATACCGGTAGAGAGGTGACCTAGATTGCAACAAGGAGAAGGGTCGGTGTCGAGCGACGTGATGTGTCAAGCTAAGTACAGCTTCTTAAGGCCATAGCGTTAAGAATAAGAAAGACTGCCTGAACAGCAATGTATCATTTGAGTGATCGAGGTGTTCCATGGTATACTGACCGTGAACAAGCACTTTTCCTCCTCGAACTCCATGAGATCTCGCAAGAGCACCGTGCTCAGAACACAGTTTTCGCTATATAGGCCAACGTTTTTGGTCGAACATAATTCAGTGGAAGATGTCAGGGTCAGATGGCGAATCTGATAAAAGAAACATAGTCCAACAAAGCAAATCAAAGGCTGCTTATTTGGAGTGTCAAGCCCAGGATCGACCAAAATGTGTTATCCAACACCAAGGATTCAATGAAAGAAATTTGTTAACTGCCACGTGACAGTGTAGGCTCACACCAACTTGTGAACAACACAGATGAATGTTTGAGACTTTGCAAGAAGCTGGCTTGAGCAGAAAACATGCCCATGCATTATAGGTCTACTTGCTGCTGGGATATGTTTAAATGTTCCTTGTCCTTTCTTTCCTCCAGCACACAATTGATACCAGGATCGACAGATAGGGGCACTCGAGGGCCATCAGACCATTATAAACTGGGACAGAAAATACCCTGAAAGCCTGGACTATACATGAGTGGCCCATGCATGACAAGGGTTGATCTGGTTATCAAGCCAAAAGGGCGAAAGATGGTACTTTCATCTCGTGGATAGAACTGCGCATCCAACTGTTCAGAGTCGAAAGATACCGATGGTAACTCTCTATTCTTTCAGAGATCGAAAAAGATTTACTGCTTTCTTTGTAGAGCTCATCAAGCGATCTCAAGGTGAGCCATGGGAAAGAGGTCTATAGCTGCGCAGTCCTGTCAGGGGAGCTAGGGCAAGGCGGACCATAAAGACATATTAAGGCGGCCTCACCTCCTCCTTGGTCAAGTAGAGTGCATTGCTCTTGTCACACTGGATGGAAATATTGTATCCAATGACGAGCTCCCCATGGTCTAGAAGAAGCAGAATTGTATGCAACAGTCATACATGGGATATTGCTAAGTTACACATACACACACACACACACACACACACACACACACAGACACACGCATACACACACAAACTATACAATATTCTTTAATACACACACACACACACACACACACACACACACATACACACATACAAGTTGACCTATACAGATCTGTGCTAATCTACTTATCTGCCTCGAAACCACCTGATAAAATCTAAACCTATACTTCCCAGAATTGTTTTGCACATTTTGTTTCCTTTTTTGTATGTTTTTGTGAATTTTTGCATATTGCGTATCCAAGGCTGCCAGATGCATGCCACCTTAATGTTAAAGGGCTTTATTGGAAATAGTCAGCTTTTCAAGCTAAAGCAAAAAAGTGAAGAGATCTGGAAGTACATTGTCAGACCTTGAGTTGTGTGAACTACTTGAAGTGCATTTACGGGTAAAGGCAAGAATGTCTTACCATTCCTCACCAAGAGGTTAGTCATCTATCAATAAAGGAGCTGTGTACACTGGAAAGAAATCACAGGGGCTTTCTAAATACATCAAGGAGCATGTCCTGAAGACCATCTTGCTAGTCCCTGTGGCTTCTTTCCCACAATGCTGGCGTTTGGTGGACCTTTTTGGACCTATAGATTGACAGGCAATGAGATGGTGGTCATTTTAACCATGGCAACTAGATTTTGATCGATGCAGCTGCGATACAATGGAACGCTGGATACGCCCGGATTGCGCAATCGATTGGCCTGAAGGTGCCAGTAATTATGACAAGCAGAAGGCAAACTCAATGTTCCGAGTAGTGCGGAAAAAATAGCAGGTTGGTAGAGAGTAACACCTGACCTAGAGCCTTCCCTATGCAAAATTGCCCATGTCCTATAGACCGTTGCAAACTTGTGCAAAGTACGGGTAAATCAGCTCAAGGGGCAACAGGCAACGACAAGACTTGTCCAAGGGATTCCTTTATTCTACTGGTCATGTAGAAAATTGTACTTCAAGAATTGTTCAAATGACTGAAGGCTTTTTGGCATGGCTGCAATGTGTAGAGATCTTACGAAAACTGTTCTCTGAAATGATTTGAATGTTTTTTTCGAATCCTTTCAAATGGCTCTTTATGCTACGGCCACATAAAGTAAATGCTTTGTTACTTGTCCTCTGAAATTCTCAAAACCTTCTAAAAATTTTTTAAAGTCAAGAAAAGCACTTGGCATTCCTACCCACCAACCCTGAACCAAAAATCAAGAAATCAGTCAAGGAGTCCTGTACCCAGGTACATGGAATCATGCATTGATCCATGCTAGTAGTCACACATGTCGGTAGTCATACACAGAGTCATATCAACATGCACAGAGGCGTGGAAGCAGGACACACACACCATTCAACTAGCTTATTACATGCCGTCCGTGTCCTTGCACACACACACACACACACACACACAAACACACAACGAACGTCGTGAAGAAGCCAAAACGCACACAGATCGGCACGACGGGCAGATCGGCTGCCTTAGAGATCTGTACGGAGATTGAAGTAGGCTCCTTCTGTACCTAAACGACCACCTTCTCATCCGTCGATCTTCGGTGCAGCACTCAAAACGGTTGTGCTTGACCACAAGCTGTCTTCTGTGCTGGCAAACCTAACCTTTCAAACACGTTCATAAATGTTTTGCCTTGCTCCACGGGCAGCGCATACCATTGCAAGCACGTCCTGCCATCTACCGAGATTCGAAAGCTTACCATCTCGGTTCCCTCCTCCATGCATCCCTGCAAATCAACTTCCTGGCAGAATTGGGAAATTGGGTCTCAGTATACAAATGACTTGCTCGGCCTGAACTTCTCGGCGGAAGTAGATCTACAGTGTATAACTTGCTGTGTCACGATGGCGCAGTAGAGCGAGAGTCTATGCTGTGCACACGCGCCCAGTCAACTCCATGCAGGTGTCAAGCCCACTTTTATTTTGAAATTGACCCGAAAATATACGCATGCGGGAACGAGTAACAAAGAATTTACTTTATGTGGCCTAAATTCAAATCAACATTTTCCATAAAAGAGTGAAAATAGCCGACCGATATTTCACCCCGGAGAAAGGTGTACAGGCTTATTTCTCAGACCAAAGCTTCAACAGTTTGCATACACAAAATCAGTGAGTGGCCTGCTCCCAGTATATCAGCTAAACTGATCATCGATCTCACAAATGTCTGGCACAGCAAACCCGTGTCTACCAGTGTAAGTAGGTTAGCTAGTCTATACATTATTATAATTGCAGACAGTACTGTTTCTGCCTTTGTGACCCCATCAGTAGATAATCTGAGGCAAGGTTGCACTGGAGCCGAGACTTTATCACTCTCCCAGCAGCTCTCCACTTGTGGGATGCCTGAGAAAGGAACGCTGCCATACCATGCCAATAGAACTCAAATCACCGAAGCGGCGAGCCTTGCAAAATGCCATTGGCATTGTATGTTAGAGTGGTCAACAAGGCATTATATCTATGTACATGTATATTTTTGCTTGGTGAAACGCCATTAAGTTCACCATGGCTGCTGTTTGTCAATGTTTCTTGAAAGCAGCACCGGCATTAAGTATTTTCCTCTCTCTCTCTCTCTCTCTTCCTTGTATTTCTCTCACTCACCCAGAGTGCTTCTTCCTTCAAAATGTTTCTTCAGATGGGATGAGGGACAAAGGGTAGAAGAAAGAAATGATGAAGCTTCAAGGAAGGTGGAAAACCAACTGTCCCAGCCCGACCAGGATTCGAACCCGGGACCCACAGCATGTGTGGCTGATGCTCTAGCAGCTGGGCTACCGGGATCGGCTCCGAACTAAATTGAACGAGAGGACTCTCAACCACCTTGTTTCCACTTCACCTACTGCCCTCAACTCAGAGCAGTTTGGCCCTTTCTGCTTCCTCTTCCGGACCAGCAACAGTCGAACTTCTCACACCAAGGAGTCCAGAGGAAAGGGAATATTTAGATGTAATGAGGAAGAAAGGGTATATAAATATACTGCGTCATGAGACATGCCATGCCCCTGCACATACCTCACTTGAATGGTCTTCTTTCTGTCAATAGTAGGGGCACAGCCCCATCCACTTAACGGGTGGAGAAAGCAACTGGGGGAGTGATAAAATCTTGGCTCCATCACAACCTCACCTCAGATTCTGTATTGATAATGCCACAAAGGTGAAAATAATTCGTCTACCCAAGAACACAATCTTCTTCAAAGAAGTAACCTGCTCCTACCTTGTGGTGCATCCCAACTGAATGTGATGTGGTATTCGCCAATGATTTTCCAGAGTTTCAGTTGAGGCTCTGTGATGACAGGAGGGCCAGGGTGAGGACAGTCGGATGGAATTGGATTGACTGCACCTTGGTAGTAACCTTCATTTCATAAAGGAGAGAGAGAATGTTTTTTGGGGACATGGCAGGGAGGATCACACCAGCATCTGTCCGAAAAACTTGTGATACTCTAATCTGACAACTGACCACCTGACTATGGAAAAAAATGCGCTGCTGAGTACCCTGTTCATGTGAAGAGAGTCAACGAGACTCTTACAGGCATGCTCAGCTGTGTGTCAGACAAACAGCCAAGGTATCGTGAACTTGACACAGTCTTTAATGCAAAAGCATGTGGTTAGATTGAGTCACTACTTACAGAGGTTTTTGTCCACACCTCTACAGCAGGACGGTCTGGGATTCAGTGATACCTGGCATACTTGAATAGAAAACAAACAAAAGAGAAAAATGCCTGCTGATTGGACCTGTGTTTGTTGCATGTGTATGTTGCGTAGTATATGTTGCACATGTATGTCGTATGTGTATGCCTTTAACTGACACGTCCAGGTCATACGTGTTTGTGTCATTGTAATGGAAGAATTGCAAAACTGGTATAAACAGTGAAAGTACTTCATATCAGCGCTCAGAAGGGGGCAGGCGCTTCTTTCATTATGATATGTCCCCAATGAGTCACTGGAATAAGCATCTTTAAAGGAGGCAACATCAAGAAATTTAAATGAATTAAGTCCATACGACACACTTTTGTAGCAAGGTATTGAAAGGAATGTACGTAAAAGAGGGAGAGAATATGTCAACAGTTCTGCTTCCATTAACTTAGCCAGTCTGTCTTCCCGAGAAATGATCCTTTGTAAAACAGGGGGAGCAGATCAACGCATGGAACCACAACAGGCATTAAAGCGTGAATTGCAGGGGAAGCGATCTATTTCCGTCAAGGAGCCGCTAACTTGCGCTGAGACGTCTTCAAGGCATATTGACGTTTTAAGCACAAAAAGGCTTATTGTGGCATGGTGTAGTGCACAACAAATGAAAACTAAACTACCCACAAGCGAAAACATACGCCATCCAAATGAGCCGTGGCGGCTTGTTTGGCATCAATAACTAATAGTGTTTGTAGAACCGCTGACAATCACTGCACGCCTGATGATGTTAATTAGAGAGTGATACTAGCCTAGGCCTACCACATAAGTTCCAGGACTTTTGCAAGGCAGCAGACTAAGCTTGACAATGGCTGTGGATGCCTCTGTATGTTTGCGTGTGTGTGTGTGTGTGTGTGTGTGTGTGTGTCAAAAAACGATAGGCTCTCCTCCATACTCAACCCTGGACAGCTGTCTCTGCCTTGCTAGGCGTCTGTGTGTGTGTGTGTGTGTGCGTGCGTGCAGAGTGGATATGTACAGTATGTGTGGGTGCATGCGTGCACATGTGCAATTTTGAGCGTGTGTCTATGAATGTGTATTTACACATGTGTACGCATGAATTTGAGGTGATTCATAGCTTCCAGGCGCAAGTTATCTTATCAATCATAAAGGAGAAAAAACCTGAACGATACGGCCCAGTTCATATATAATTCAAATACACGTTACTTACAACTTTGATTTGTTGTAGCTGTCGAGCTGGGAAACGTAACAGTTTTTGAGAACGCATTTGACATTGCCGAAGCAACGATCGGATGAGTTACCATGGTGATGATCACAGCTGCTACCAGTGAATGCCACGAAAGTAGAGTGGACTTTTTGCCATTCCCCTGCACAGTCAGTAACCACAAACATGTAATGCACGCCGGGTCAGTGGGTGCACAGCTAAGAGACGAGCTGAAGCCTGCACACATCCCGATGGAAACAAGTCCGGGTTAATGCTGATCCCGAGAAGCATCTTTTCCTTGCAAAAAACGGCTCTGATGGGCATTCTTATCAAAATGGACGCTCAACGCCAAGCCGCTTGGCGAAGTTCATTATTGCTTGAGCGGTTGAGAAAGAACTTCCAGGCTGACCAAAATCTGATTTTCCTGCAGTTTTGTCAATTTTAGATTGTTTACACCGGGTCCAAAACGAAGGAAAGAGCCTAAAATCAGGGACAACATTTCCGATTACCTCGGTTCTCCGTCGGCACAAGCGGAACGGTTTAGATGGATAGCGCATTCTTGAGCGACGTTTCGATATTGTTGGACATTTCTACATCAGACGGGGCTGAAAGAAGACACGGAGATTATCCATGTTGACACGTCACTCAAATTATTTTTTTTCTTCCAGCTGAAAATTGTCGTGTTTGTAAAATCTAGAACCTGGGCAACAACTGGGTAGTGTCTTTCACTACCCCGTAATGTAATCATTAATCAAGGATGAATAGTACAAGAAAAAAGGGCAGCTTACCCAAATAAGTGACGAACTCGGGCAAGTCGGGAATGGAAAACCATACGACATGGAACCTTTGTTCCAACATTTTCATATCGAAGTCGGAGGCTGCAACGCGAGGCAGTCTACAGCTAGCATGTCAATTCGGAAGGGCAAACGGTAGACTACAACTGTACGTGCAGCAGTCGTCCATTGCTGCACGCCACAACAGGCCAGTCTCAACGCGTCGTCTCTTACACGGTAAGGGATAATCGAGGCAGTCCATGGCTTACATATGCACGCCGCGAGTCGAAGTTGCCTCTAAACTGCACCTAGCTTGTACAACTGTAAACACGAGTGGAAATTTCAGGTTCTCTTCCCGCCAGGCGCTAAGCAAGTATTCGAACACCAAAAGCGTGGACGTTGGGCCACCCCTCGACCGCGGTCAGCTGTTGTACAAGTGTATGGGGACTAAGGCTTCGCTCATACACATGCTGACTGCGCAGAGACAAGCGCACCGTTCGATCACGCCCAGCTTTGCCGCGATGATGGAAGTTCGAGGCAACAAACTTGGGACACTGGATGTTCCAAACGAAACTCCTAGCAAAACACACTTTGCAACCTTCCCATGACTGACTCGGAAGAGGATCCCTCCGGTTTATTCTAAAAAAGTTGCCGATCAGGCAGCAAACAAGTCAGTTAAGCCGGTGAAAACTAACCAGTCATGAGTAAAGACCGGCCAATCCAGAGGATTAACAAGACAATGTCTAACACAAAAGCAAAAGAAAGAAAAAAAAGAACAGCAAGTTGTCATTGACTCACTGCCAACAGATCGGATGCGAGCTTACAAAAAAGTACGTTCGTATAGGCAGCGAACGCTTTGCCCAATGCCCTGAGATGCCGAACACCTATGCTTCCTTCTCGGGTCTAACTCCCTCACCTTGTCACGGTCGACTAGTGGGCCTCTTTCGGGCCTTTTCGCCGCCATCGCTGTTGAGCGCACAGTCCCGTTCAAACCCTCCACAGCGACTGGGGGGACAAAAACTAGCTCACTTGCGCTTATCCGGTGACTTCGAATCGATTAGACAGAGAGATGGACTCGCTGACAGGCGATCGTGCGCAAAGCTCCGATCCGTCTGGATTGCGCGGCCCTCGCCTAGCGCCTGAGCCCGGAGCTTCGCTCTGTCCACATGTCGCTGGCGTTTTTCCAGCTGGTCTTCAAACGTGAGAAATCACGTGACTCTAGACGAAGTGCGTGCGGGGCTCGACAGTGGAGAACCACAAAAGAAGCATGTTATCGACCGAGGTGGAGAAGGAAGGAATCGGTCTCGTGGCTGTCCAACAAACTTACACAGCAGTCGCCGAGGTGGGATTGTGGGGAGAGCTCGGGATTGAGGCTGTTGGTTCTTCAAGTTGCCTGGGGCAAATTACTAAAAAGCTATTCTCAGCCGACCAAACTCGTGATCGAAGCTCAACATACGAACAGTCAACATCGCGGTCGATCGTCCCGCAAAGCGCTCCATTCCAGCAATTCAGCCTGTTCCGAACAGTCTTCTCCGTTGCGTGGTCACGGGTCCAGAATCGTCGCTATCGCACATGCATTTTCTACTGAAAAGCAAAGCTGGGCGCACGTGATCCTGCGCCGTGGCTTCTAATGATTACGTGGTGGAGTATGCGGCGTCGAAGTGTAGTGAGAAGAATGCCTGTTGTAAGCTTTGGCCTAGCTGGTGCAAACAGCTATCACTAAAGGTAGCTGAGGTCTTGAAAGACCCGGTTGAAAGAGAGAGAAAGGGGAAAATAGAGAATGGTGGTGGGGGAGTGAGAGTTTGAGAGACAGCGAGGTTTCTAGAGGAATTAAGTAAGGTGTGAAAGAACACCGCGGCCGAATATCCGTCGGTGGAACCATTATGACATTGAAATAACTGGGGAGTGCCAAGTGGAGAATTCGAACAAAGAGGGGGGGGGGGGGGGGGGGGAAAAGCCCGCCCCGGGGGGGGGGGGGGGGGGCCCCGCCGGTTGGTCCTTTTTTGTGGGCCCAGTTTTGGGGGGGGTTCCGCCCGGGGGGGTTTT
>JAOWAR010167948.1:0-10040 GCA_028571005.1 Clathrina lutea | reverse complement strand
GGGGAGGGAGGGAGAGGGGGGGAGAGGGGGAGGGAGAGAGAGAGAGAGAGAGAGAGAGAGAGAGAGAGAGAGAGAGAAAGAGAGAGAGAGAGACGGAGGCGGAGACGGAGACGGAGACGGAGATGGAGAGAGAGAGAGAGGCACAGCTGCAGACAGAGAGCAGAGACAGGGTGTATGGAAGAGCAGAGACAGGGTGCAGAGAGATGAACGGCAATGTGCTCGTTTCTTTCTGTCTTTATCTGTTGTTTTTGTATTTTTGATCAAGAAGAGCATAATTTCGAAAGGGAGCATTTGAGAAAAAGTACATTATAATGTACCTGTGTGCCAAGTGGGTGTGCTGTGTGTATGTACATGTATGCATGTGCAATATTTGTTAGATGTGAAAACATGTATGTGAGAGGGAGAGAGAGAGAAAGAGAGGCACAGACAGAGAGGCAGGTATGGAAGAGCAGAGACAGGGTGCAGAGAGATGAACGGCAATGTTTTTGTTTCTTTCTGTCTTCATCTTTTTTTAAAAAAAAAAGAGCTTAATGTCTAAAGGGAGCATTTGAGAAAAGGTGCATTATAATGTACCTGTGTGCCAAGTGTGTGTGCTGTGTGTATATATGCATGTGCAATATTTGTTAGATGTGAACTAGAGCCATAGTTGACAATGAACTGAGACGAGCCGCCCAGGCTGCAACTATGCAGCATCGACAAAAGTCAATTTTGATGATGAGTACAAAATTGGCGAACAACGGTTACCCGCAGAGCTGGAACAAACAAATGCCACGATCTAGGCGGAAGGAAACTGAACAACAAACAGGGCAGGCACAACGGAATATCCTGACGCTACCCTTCATTACCGACTGCTTCAACAACACGATCTCCCGCATCTTACACTAACATGACATCCAGACTCGTCTAGTCAACTACAATGGCCCAACAATCCTTTTTATTGCACAACCTAGGGCCACAACAGCGAAGCGTTGCCAAAGCTAGACGTGCCAAAGGTCAAATGTTGTATACTCAGCAACCTGCGTTCTATGCTAGCAGGTATTCATCGGCCTTACTACCTGCCACTTGCTTGAGCGTGCAAGAGAACATTTGTCTTCAGCCTGAGGCTACGCTGATACTTTGGTATTTGGTAAACACTATCGGGAATGCTGCTCGCAGACACCACCCAGCATCAAGTTCGAGATCCTGAGGCACCATCACGACACCTTGAGACTCCGCATAGAAGATACCCTCGCCATCTAGATCATGAAACCGGATCTTAACTGTCACCCGGAAGACCTAGAAACAGGGTTCTTGTCCTAGTCCCTGAAAGAGACGGGCAGACAGCTTTACCTCACACTATCTCATTCCGTATCCATGTTTTAGCCTGTTTGCACCTACACAAATGCACATGCATGTACTCACACCTATACTTCATAGTGATACCCCCATTCCCCTCTCACCTCTCACCCAAACACTTACCATGGACATGCATGAACACCTCAGGACCCTAGCCTCTTCAATTATAGACCTAACCAGAGCCGAGTTTAAGCATGGCAAGCTCCTCACTCTAAACTGACCAGCTTTCAGTAATCACTGAAACGTCTTTTGCTACCATTTCGATCTTCTTGTCCACTATTTGTGTCAGAAGTAAGGTACGTGCAAATTATACCATATCTTATCTGGGTTCCTTGAACATTTGCCTAGAAGCCCGGGAATGACTACTAAACTCAAACGCAGGCCAGCCTTGTCCATGCTTGCTGCCGTGGTTAGCTGCTGTACTCATGCGATGGAGGGAATGTGTGTTGCACTCTGTTGGATAGGAAGAGTGGGATTTCCCTAGAGTATTTTTTTTCTACCCTATACATGCACGAGGATGGGTTTGGGAAATTGGCAGAAGGAGGCCGAGTTAGGCTTTGGCAAGGCATCCGGACCTTCATGCTGGCATTGGAAGGAGACCTTTTACAATTCAGACTTCACTTTGCGTCGGAAATGCTTATGGTTTCATCAGACAGAGAAGCGTTTCTTGGAGTTATAGCTTGTCTCTTTGATACTCAGGTCACTGAAGAAGATGTCAATTCTTCTACGATCTATTCATGAATTCGATGGAACGCCTTTTCACTCTATATGTTGTTCGTAACTTTAAGAAAAGAGGAATACATTTTTCGAGCCATCACGATTTTTGTATTTGCGGCCTTAGAACAAATGCGTTGAGAGTAGTTCTTCACAAATTTATCGGCTGGTATTCCTTACCATTTCTGACAGCAAAATGAAGAATGAAAATGTGAATCCTCCGATGAACAATATATACACAAGCAAGACCTAAACAAGAACATGACAGAAAAAAGACAACTTTTTCGCTTCCTTTGGAATCGTTGTCATTATCTTGATAAAGGAGCATTTCTATGAAGGTATGTCATTGAGCTGGTACAGTTGGAGGGATTATTGTATAAATCTCTACATATCTGGCGATTCAAACAGTGCACATGTATACCTTGTTATGTAGCTAGGGATGGTGATTTGTTAAAGGTACGCGATGAAGCGTGACTGTGCATTCCCATAACTGCATCCATCAGTTATTATACCAGGTAACCAAGATTGGTGGCTGGACGGGCGACCATCACGTTTGCCTTCGCGTTTTGCCGTGGTGACTGTCATGGTCATGGTTTTTTTTTAAATTTTATTTTGCTCGCTCTTTCTGATCTTATGATTGGCCATCGAACGTTGAGTGTTTGCTGCTCTAAGACGCTAGCAGTGCCTAGCATGGTGGGTACAAGGCTGCAGTGGAGTTCCCTCTAGACGAGATGGTGATGAAAGACGATGATGGCGATGGGATGAGTTATGAGAAGTATGTGCAGACCAGTGGGGTCAACGTGGTAGATAGGGCTGTGCCTGTGTGTCCACTGTGATTCAGGCTGGGCGGTTGCCCCCTGTCAGAACCGAATCGCTGGCCAAGACTTAAGTATGCGGCATTAGATCGATCGGCTGGGCGCCGCTTTGGTGTGCTCAACCGGTCCGGTAATGGTGGCCAAACTTCAAGTCTGTGTCGAAAACGGAGTTGGAATTTTATCAATGTACCGTCATACGTTCTTGCAGAAAAATGACGCTTTTGGTCGTGTTAGATAGGCCTAGTGACGTCTGAGGGATTCTCGGTTTCAAATCAATTTTTGATCCCTTTCCTACGAAGAACGGTCGATCTAAAGAGAGCGCTATCGCAGTTTGCTCACCATCTCTCGCGTTCTCTCCGGTATTTTCTGGAAGAAGCCACCTCGATGCTTTCCCTCGCTTCCGCTTCACTGGTTTAAACAAAAGAAGGGATACATTCCATGGCCTGCGTGATGATCTCAGCGCCAGGGTTTCTGTGGTTTTGCCGGGAAGGCGACCGGCAACAGAGATGGAAGGCTTCACTAGATGTCAGCGCATCCTAGATCGGAAAGAGCGCGGTCAAGTTCGCGCCAAAAGTCACACCTTCCAAGCCTTTTTGTTGCATTTTCCATCTCTTCCTCTCCGTAGCTGTAAAGCATCTCTAAGAATCCGGCAAGACTCGCTGAAAGAATGAAGTCCACCGTCTGCCAGAAGCAAGACCATAAGACGGACGCTAATATTCTAATTTACCTGACTGATTCTAAGAGAGGATAATACCTAACAAGTCCGCTGTCTGCACGAAGCAAGACGGAGCTGCGGACACTAAGATGTTTACGGGGAAAAATATCTGTCAAACTTGACGATGCCGTGAAGGATGGGTAGGGTGATTTAGGTTCTGCACAGGCCAGTCGAGTTGTGCCGTCTGCTGATGTAATGTGCATGTGTAGACATGGCTTCTCACCGGCCGAGTGAAACGAGAGAGGCGAGAAGCCAGTTCTCGCCGGCTGCACCCATTCATGCGCTTGTTGCGCATAACATGGTGGATGTGCATGAGCACATATATTCGGAGCTGACTCGGATGCTCCGTAGTTGTGTCCTGTCAGCTGTGTTTGATTCTGTAAGTTGAGCTGTCTTGAGGTGTCAGATTGAGCTGTCAAGAGCATCAAGATCGTCTACGTCGTAGTCATGTCCTGTCAGCCTAGAAGTACACAGCAGCGTTCAAGCCATGCTGCCTCTAACTCGAGAAACCGCTCAGCCAGTCGTCATTCCCCTCATTCAGCTGATGATTCCCCGGAATGGGCTCAGCGCCTCACAGACATGGTGGATTCACAGAGTCGCTCTACACCGAACGCAATTTCAGAATTGAAGGATGCAAGGGAGGAGATCAGGAGCTGCAGCGAAAACGCCCTTTTCACCAAGAATCTGCGTTCCAATTCCAAAAGAAGAGCTGCAAGAGGCAGGCCGACTTCAACAGTCAGCTGTCTGACTGTCTAGACGATGCCAAGGCCTGCTTGGACGAAAAAGAGATCAACGAAGGCGTACATCAATGAAGGTAGGCGGTTGTTTGTTGAGAAGCAGGAACATAGCTAGATTGCAGACAAGTATGGGTGGGATACCCTGGACTGTTACATTAATAAGGAGATCGTGGAAGTGGACGAGAAGCAGAAGCGGCTCTCTTGGGCTAGGTCTGAGACTGGCAAGGCAGCCACGAGTTGATTGTCTCGTCGAGAAGCTTCGCCATGTCCGAAGGAGGATCAGCGGCGAGAAGAAGACATCGCAAGGTCGCAGCGCTGGCTTTTTCGTGGCTCATCCACCGTGCCCAGCTTCTGCTATTGCTGCAGAAGGTCTGGCCACTGGGCAAGGGATTGCTGAGAGCGTCTCCATGCTGGCAAAGCCCGGCCAAGCGGCAGCACAGCTCCCTCCTCCGCGAGTCGCTGCGCCCGTCCTACTAGGCCCAACCACGGACGACATGGAAGATAATTGTTTAATGTTTGTACTCGTAGTCACGAGTTTGAAGCTGTCTCCGTGGCGAACTCTGTATCAGGTAGTGCTACTTCTCAGATTAGTTTACGTCTTGCTGGTCGATTATAGAATAGTATTGATTTTTGGCGTCGTATTGGTGCATCTTCTTTCGTTCTAAATGTTATTAACCGTGGGCTATTATCTGCCTTTCTCACACCTACCACCTCTCTTCTTTGCTAAAAATCATTCCAGCACATTAAAGCATGAGAGTTTTGTTTCCTCAGCCATCTATGACTTCTTGGCATCTAGAAGCATTAGGCAAGTAGAGAAAAGTAGTCTGCACATGTGTAGTCCACTCGGAGTAGTTGAACATTCAAAGCTCCGTTTGACTCTCGACCTGCGTGAACTTAACAAGTGCCTGGTCAAGAAGAAGTTTCGTTACGATGACGTCAGAACAACAGCTATGCTATTCGAGCAAGGAGATTTTTTCTTCTTTTTTCACTTGCACAGTGCATATCACCATGTTGAGATCCAACCCGCATTTCAGAAGTACCTTGGTTTTTCTTGGCCCAACTCATCTGGTCAGCGGACGTTTAATATGTTCACCTGCCTGCCTTTTGGCCTGTGCACTGTGCCATTTGTTTTCACGAAAATATTTAGAGTGCTTTTTTGGCATTGGCGCTCGAAAGGATGGAAATCTCTGATGTTTCTCGACGACGGCGCATGCACAGCGGGGTCCCTCGGACGCTGTGAAATGCTTTCGGTTGCAGTTCGCCGCGATATTATCAATGGCAGGTTTTGTGATAAGTGAGAACAGCCCCTTTTCACCAATGCAGTGGGGTCCCTTCCCGGGCTTCGTATGGGACTTACTGTCAGGTCAGGTGCACAACATCCAAAAGCGTATTGACAAGCTCTTCACCATCTTGAGCACTCTGTGTGGTACTGCACCCAATGTAGTCTCAGCACGCCTTCTTGCCCGCCTCACTGGTTTGATCATCTCGATAGGCCCTGCTCTGGGGCATGTCTCACGGCTGTGCACAAGGGGTCTATACACAACTATCTATTCTGTTGACCATTTGGATTGTGTATTGTCACTTGATGCCCATGATGAGGCAAAGTGAGAGATTTCATTCTGGTGAGAGTGCTTCTATGAGTTTCACGGTAGACCTATGCGTCCACTGGATTGCACTTGCTCGGTGCTATCATGGTCAGAGGCGAGTGAATTTGCTTGGGGTGGCTATACAGTGACCAAGGGTGGTCTGTGTGTCGCCGGCGGTGGCTGGCCGCAGTCCTCCCACAGCATGAGTAGCACTTGACGCGAGCTCCGCGCCGTCAGATTTGTTATTGAGTCTATAGTTTCTGTCATTGTTCAAGGCATTCTGGTTCACCGTATGGACAATCAGGGAGCAGCGATCAGATTCAATCATGGCAGTAGGCTCCCACATTTGCAGGACAAAGTTGTGCACCTCTTCCAGATTTGTTATGCACATGGCATCCAGTTGAAGGCAGAATGGATACATAGGACTGAGAATACTAGGGCAGATGTTTTTTCTAAGCTTTGTGATGAGGATGACTGGCAACTCAGTCCAGAAGTTTTTCTAGACATAGATCGTCTCTGGGGGCCACACTCGATAGACCTCTTTGCCAGTAGCTCCACCACCCAGCTTGCCCGTTTCTGCTCAAGGGTTTGAAATCCGGGCTGATTTGCGGTAGACACATTCTCCGTCTGAATTGGCTATGTGCCCCAGTTCACTTGATCAGCAGGTGTATTCGCAAGCTGCCACGTGACAAAGCTGATAGCTCCATGCTAATCCCCCTTTGGTTTTTGGCATCGTGGTGGCCTCTTTACTTGAATCTGAGCAGAAGTTTAGCCGGTTCATCGTCGATGTTCGGTTCCTCTCTCGTCAGGAAAGGTTGTTCCTAGATGGCACTTGCTCATGGAACCTTTTTCATTGGCTCAGCCGAATTGTGACCTCTTGGTCCTTCGCGTATGTTGTGGCAAGCACCAGAACTTATCCCTCCTCGATACGCCAGTCCCAGAGTGGCGGAAGTGGGTTTGCCAAAGGGTCAGATAGCACTTTGTGCTGTGCCCAGATGGGTTGTGGCTGCACCCATGGCAACATTTCGTTGAGACGAATGCAATGAGAGTTTATTTGATACATTTTTGTGTACCCTTGGGCTGATGATAATCGTCACGCCCCTCCTTATGCTAAGGATGAGTGAATAAGCGCCTAGATAGCAGTGGCCGGTTGACTTATTGTAGGGCAGATGGCAGGTAGCCAAGCCCATGTCAGCCTTTTGTGAAGGCAAGTGTATCAAGAGTTGATTTGGTTGATTGTGATACAAAAGCAGATGCTGGGTGCAACACCCCTCTTTCGCACGCTGAGGCAGATTGGATATACGCCTAGATAGCAGTAGCCAGTGGGCTTATTGTGTGATGTCGCTGTGGACAAATAGCCGAGGTCTTTGCTAGATGGCTGCGTCCAGGCATACCCCAAGGGGTTACATTTTACGACCCGATCATCTCTCGATTGCTCGTTCTCTGTCTTGCGCCTCATTATGGCAATTGTCACTCTGTATTGCTTTTATGTCCTCTTCTTGTCTTTTTTTCTGTCTGGCAAATGATACAAACTTTCTCAGTAACACTCTACTGTAATCTGTGTGCTTTTCATGGGTCACCATTTGGCCGGTCACACAAGCACTTTTCCTGCGCCCATCTTTACTTCGGTAAGAAATTGTGCTAACCTTTTACATTCATGTCTTCCTGACTGATAAGAAGCGTTCACGACTGATTGGTTGCATCTAGTTTTTGTGTGCATTCTCCCCAGGCTTATCTTCATTTGGAGAGTGGAAGGAGCTTTCTGAGATTGAGGATGACTCCCTGGCGGACCTCGCGAAGCAGGTACCCTGAATCGTCATGAGTGACCGAGCTCCCAGCTACGTCTAGACTTATTCGAGAGCCTTTCAGCGCTGGAAAGAGTGGGCTGCCTCCCATGATCTACCGCCGCTTCCAGCCCGCAGCATACATTATGCCTTTACATCACCTTCCTACTTCAATCCGTCCGCACAGCTGCACCTATCTACTGTGCCTTGGCAGCAATCGCACGGGGTCACGAGAAGGCTGGGCTTGAAGATCCAACGATTTCGCCAATGCTCCAGGAAACCATAAATGGCGCTCAGTACTTGCTCACCGCACCGGTCTAGAAGAAAATACCATTGACACCTCGTGATTATCAGGAAGATTGCTAATCGCTTCATCTAGTCCACCATGGATTTGGCAGTTTTGCAAGCCGTCACCCTTATCGTGCTTGGCTTTGCATCTTTCCTGCGGTGGGTCGAGCTGAGTCGTTTTTTCCCAAGCAGCTTCTGCTTTCTCAGCACAGACATGGCTGTATTCACCGATCAGAGGAAGAATGATACACTTCGAGAAGGACACCGCGTCTTTATCGCTAGAAATCATGCGCTCACATGCCCTGTTTCATTGGTTGAAAGATTTCTTCGCGAGGGAGAGCACAACACAGTTCAGCCTCTCCTGTAAGCTTAGCCGGAGGAAGTCGGGTGCGGCTTTCCTGCGTAACGCCCCAATGAGTACTCCAGAGCGAGAGAGTTGGTTAGCGATTGTTTGCAGAAGATTGGTCTCGACCCCTCAAAGTATGGTCTTCACAGTCTTCGTGCTTGAGGTGCTTCTGCAGCGACAAACGCAGGTGTCCCGGATCAACTGTTTGTTCGCCATGGTGGCTGGAAGAGCGGAGCCGCAAAGGATGGCTACCTACAGGAATTTCTCTCGGACCTCATGTGCTTCTCGGTCTCTTCGGCTTCGATCATTGTTATTGTTACTATTATTTTTCACTCTATGCTTTGCCTGTTGCGTGTGTGGCTGGCACGGAGCACAACGCTCCATTTCATGTCCTGTGTGCTGAGGTGAGAAATATAGCTTCTCGCCGGCCAAGCGAAGTGAGAGAGGCGAGAAGTCAGTTCTCACTGGCTGCACCCACTCATGCGCTGTTGCGCATAACATGGTGGATGCGCGTAAGCGCATATATTCGCAGCTGACTCGGATGCTCCCCAGGTGCGTCCTGTCAGCTGCGCGTGTGTTTTATTCACCCACCCACCTACCCCTGACCTTTGTCACAGATCTCCTCTTGTTTTTCTCTCTAGATAGTGCTCTACCTGATACATGCTGGGTCATATAATTTCAGGTTTTTTTCCTCCCCATCATTGCTTGCCAGATCGAGCAGGAGGTGTTTATCCCCTCAGTCCTTCATATTGAAGGCTGTAAATTAATTCTGGCACCCTGTCACCCCAGCTTTTTCTTCTACTTGTTACCTGTTCCAGACATTTTCTTCATCTAATTTCCTGTCTTCTAGCCTTTGTTGGTCCATCTGGACGTCCTTGGTATGTCAAACACTGATACACGTGTGTGTGGCTGGCATCAGGCACAACACACCATTTCATGTCGTGTGTTCTGAGGCTAGAATTAAATTATATTTGAAGACCTCTCGTGACTTGGTGATGGCACCATTTCTGATTTAGTCAATCACACGGGCAGATGTGAAATGTTTAGAAAGGTCACCTTGAAGACTGTACTGGTAATCTGGAATACCATCACCACATAGATACCGAAGAAGGAGAGCCTGGAAAATGTTCAAAGAGAAGAAGGACAGGGATACTTTTAGAGGCGGTTAGGTGAAGCTATAGACCCCTCTCAAACGCCGATACAATCCCAGTGTATTAGCTCGATTATGGCCATGTTCGAAGTTAAATCTAGCATCAATACAGACTATAAACGATTTACAAGGGAATAGAAAACCAAGGCCTGTGAACAGACATTTATAAACAAAGTGAGCTTGTGAGCAGCCGTTGCGCGAAATCCTACGACACCATACAAAAGGATCCCTGGGAAATCCCTGCTTTATGCCCATCTCCTAGACTGGGGAATCACTAGAACGGCCCCTCCTGACTAGATGAAGGTCGGAATCAACCAGACTACGGCAAGTACGTTGCTTTTGCAGACTTACCAGATCGCTGAAATCATCGTGCAAGGCAAGCAGTAAGTAGCCGCGGTTCCCAAGCGATTACCCTCCACTCCAGGTTCCTACCATATGAAGTCAATGTGCAGCCACTGCAAAACGGTCATTATCGAAACTCCGCCGGCCTTTCATCAGCGAACCTTCGTTTGAGGACACTGGACTACCCCAGATCCTTGTTCTAGGCACCACACACATCCCCAAACGCCG
>JAOWAR010167937.1:0-10040 GCA_028571005.1 Clathrina lutea | reverse complement strand
AAACGACCGCAGCGCTGTTTCTGTCGCGAGGCCACTCGCAGTTTTGTCACATACCGGTACAATCATACTGCCTCTTGGCTTGACACCACCGTTCATTCCGCCAGGTAGTGAACCGGAGGTGAGAAAAAAATCTAAAGCGAGTCAACCCGAGTTTCGACTGGCGCCCACCGCCCTGGATGTATGCGTAGGGATGGTCCGCTGAATCGCCGTGATCAACCGATACATTGTGCTATCAACCGATACATTGTGCTATCAACCAATACATTGTGCTACCAACCAACACATTGTACATTGCTCTGTCAATCGATACATTGTACTATCAAACGATACATTGTACTATCAAACAATACATTGTACTATCAACCGATACATTGTGCTATCAACCGATACATTGTGCTATCAACCGATACATTGTGCTATCAACCAATACATTGTGCTATCAACAAATACATTGTGCCATCAACCAATACATTGTACTATCAACCAATACATTGTGCTATCAACCGATAAATTGTGCTATCAACCAATACATTGTGCTATCATCCGATACATTGTGCTATCAACCGATACATGGTGCTATCAACCGATACATTGTGCTATCAACAGATACATTGTGCTATCAACCAATACATTGTGCTATCAACCGATACATGATGCTATCAACCGATACATTGTGCTATCAACAGATATATTGCGTTATCAACCGATACATTGTGCTATAAACAGATACATGGTGCTATCAACCAATACATTGTGGTATCAACCGATACATTGTGCTATGAACAGATACATTGTGCTATGAACAGATACATTTGTGCTATCAACCGATACATTGGGCTATCAACTGATACATTGTGCTATCAACCGATACATTGTGCTATCAACCAATACATTGTGCTATCAACCGATACATTGTGCTATCAACTGGTACATGGTGCTAGCAACCAATACATGGTGCTAGCAACCAATACATGGTGCTAGCAACCAATACGTATAGGATAATGTATGAGTTTGAGGTCCGAAATATCAGACCGCAAACGAGGACATTATCCGACATAATGCACGCGACCACTCACGCGACCAACAATGCAAGCGAGACTGTACCGTCATATAGATACTATGTGTACATGGTGTACGGTGGTATGTAGATATCCGGTGCAGGTGCAGGAGACGAGACCGTGCAACTGGAACAACAATTCTGTTTGGCACGGCTGCTGTTCTTTCGACATGTTTGAGCTGGGAAGACAACCCTTTATGCTTGAAGTCCAAAGAAATATTCAATCCACTTCGCACAGTTTGTTCTTGTTGCATTTTGTCATGACCAATCTGTAGATACCAAGTCCTTCGACGAAGCATGCATCGCTTCGAGCCTAATGGTGGAGTCCAACGCAATCTGTGCGCCACCCTCGCCTAGCCCTGCCGGTGTAGCAAGCCGGCCGACCAGGCGACGCTGGATGCTATTGTGCAATTAGACCATGTCTGTCAATGGGTGTGAATTTACCCACAAAAAGTGTAAAACGCCACATTCTTTTGTGAGAAAGGAAACAAAGGTGGCCTTCCATTAAAAACATGAAAAAAAATCATCGTAAACAACAAAGGAAGCGACCCACAAGCTGAAACCATCAACGGCATGAGCTTGATAATGCACGGTTACGAGGTCTGATCTCGTCAGATATCAACCGTTGCCCTACACAGCGGTCGATATGTGAAAAATATCGACCGCTGTCAAGGACAACGGTCTGATACAAGAAATATCAGATCACTGTCAAAGGCAACCGTCGACACGTCACGACAATCGATTACATCAACGGTCTCGTGCGAACGTTGTGGCACATGACAATGTGAACGGTCAGCGCTCACATCCGGCCAGGAAGGGGAGGATACGAATATATATCAAGCTCACGCTGTTGATGGTTTCAGCTTGTGGGTCGCTTCCTTTGTTGTTTACGATGATCTTTTTCATGCTTTAAATGGAAGATCACCTTTGTTTCCTTTTTCATAAAAGAATGTGGCGTTCTACACTTTTTTTTTGGTAAAGTCACACCAAATGACAGACGTGGTCTAATTGCACAACAGCGTCTAGCGTCGCCTGCTCGGCTGGCTTGCTAAACCTGGGGAGGGCTGGGTGAGAGTGGCGCACAGATTGCGTTGGACTCCGTCATTCGGTTTGAAGCGATGCATGCTTCGTCGAAGGACTTGGTATCTACAGATTGGCCATGACAAAATGCGACAAGAACGAACTACACTGTACGAACTGGACAGAACATTTCTTTGGACTTCAAGCATAAAGGTTTGTCTTCCCAGCTCAAACATGTCGAAAGAACAGCAGCCGTGCCCAACACCATTGTTGTTCCAGTTGCATGGTCTCATCTCCCGCACCTGCACCGGATATCTACATACGACCGTACACCATGTAGACATAGTAGATATATGACGGTACTGTCAGCTCGCTTGCGCTGTTGGTCGCGTGAGTGGTCGCGTGCATTATGTCGGGTAATGTCCTCGTTTTCGGTCTGATAAGTTCGGAGAACGCCCGAGGCAAAGCCTCGGGCCGTTATCCGAAATATCAGACTTTATCCTATACATATTCGTACCCTCCTCTTCCTGGCTGGATGTGAGCGCTGACTGTTCACATTGTCACGTGCTGTAACGTTCGCACGAGACCGTTGATGTAATCGATTGCATTGACATATCGATGGTTGCCCTTGACAGCGGTCTGATATTTCTTGTATCAGACCGTTGCCCTTGACAGCAGTCTGATATTTCTTGTATCAGACCATTGCCCTTGACAGCGGTCGGTATCTGAAAGATATCGACCGCTGTCAAGGACAACGGTCTGATATACAAGAAATATCAGACCGCTGCCAAGGGCAACGGATATCTGACGAGATCAGACCTCGTAACCGTGCATTATGTTGAAAGCGATGTTTTTACGATCTACTGAAGTCGGCTCTCTCTCTCTCTCTCTCTCTCTCTCAGTCTCTGTGCAGTACATATCGGCTATAGCGTGGCCTAACGATTTCCGCTGATTTATCAATATACACGATACATCGCTACAAGCGATATGCACAGTACATATGTGACATGTATGCCATATATGGGGAGTCAAAATTTGTAGAATCGTACATAGATGAAGGATATGCGTACACGCACTACGTGGATCGAATGTGCTGTGTACAAACGGACATCAACCCCTGAATCAGCGGTGGCCCAGATTGCACATGTACATCGAGTAAATTATTTGAGTGCAATGGCGCCTGCTGCGAAGCGCACTAGGGTTTGTTTATCCACTGAGGAGATTGAAATCCTTACCAACATCGCGAAAAACTGAGCCCCACGCTTCGCAGGGTGATGTTGGGCGACATTTAAGAATCGGTTAGTCTTCCGTTTCGACTATAATCAAAAGGAGACGACTATCTTGGAGCTGCTGCTCACTCGCAACTCCGCCAAAATTGAAACCTACCTTGCCAGTCGAGCTGCTTGAAGAATGCGGCAAAGCTGAATTCTGGCAGCAGTGATTATCTCCATGGACACTACATTGCCATCACTATAGCTTATGTTTAAACATTTTTTGTTTTGATTTGCCCTCTGCGACTTCAACGGAATAGCTCAGCGGCGCTAGCTTGGCCATGGCCACGGTACGCTTCTTTTTGTTCGCCATGACAATCATGGCCCACACGTGTCGCGTGACCTGCCGAATCCCCTAACCTCTCATGATCAAGCGGCCGCGACGATTCGTTTCCGAACGGACTCACGATCATTCCGATCCGGAGCCACCGAAGTTACGACTCACCTAGTAAAGGGACACTGCGACGCATCCTGCATGCGGGTTTGAAAAACGTGTTACACTTTTCAAAGGCGTGGTGCTGGCACCGAGTGATTACACAAGTATGGCGACAATTTCAAGTTTGGACTCCTCGAGGTTGGCGTCTATATAATATACGTGCGTCGATTCTGTATCTTGCATTGGCAATTGGGCAGTCGGCTGGTAGATCTAGATCTGCCTCACTGTCAGAGTGAGAGAGCTAGCGCTGCTGGCTGTTTTCTGTGTTGTTTACTCTACATGGCCATGCGAGAATGTCAATTTGGAATCGGGTAGGTCGTCTTTCTTTGTCAGTCCGGATTGGCCGGAGCACCCACGCATGTCGAACGGTGGCGAGCTTAATCTCGACCGGGAGCGAGAACGTGTTACCCCTTCATCGTCGGTGACCACAACGATGTCGCTCAAATCGTCAAAATCCGACAAAGACGTTGGCGAGGATGATGGCGACGGCGACGATGATGAACACATACAGGTAGTTTGATGAGTCGGGAGAAGACAAAGCAGAAGACAACGCTCAACACACAAGTGCACCACTGGCTTCACAGCCCTTGCAGTTTCGACCACACGTCCGAAGTTCGCGCGCTGCGTGAAGATTTGCCTCTACGCATGAAGAACACGTAGCCTAGAGCAATAAATCCTTTTTTGGCAAAAAAATAATGGACTCGCAAAAGCGTCACAGTGTCCCTGAAAGGCCAGCAGTGGATGGTTCGCGGAAACCGGCCCAGATTTATGATTTATTTATTTATTTATTTACTATTATTATTATTTTTTTTTTGGGGGGCCAAGGAAAGCAGAGTGAAATAGTAACACGTGTTGATCTTGGAAACTTTATCAAACGGCGAACAAGCCCAAAACTGGAACAACTTTTGCGAACGGAAGCTGGGGCGTCCCGCGGCGCTACTCATGCAGCCGTATATAGAATTTGAACGTGATACGCAGCACTTCACCGGGCGCCGTCCACAGGCCGTCTGGCGATATTCATTGATCTTTCCTCAGTTTCGTCCCAAAGGCTACTTACCGCATTCCCGTGATGTCTAGCGTCTCGCCAGGAACTCCGATTCTCTTCCGGTCTTTTTTAAGCTTCGTCCGAGCATCAGCTACAAAACGTCACTACAGATTTTAGGTAATCGCTCTCAAAAAACAGTGGCGGCTCTTCAAAGTTGAGAACATTAGCGGCAAAGGTAGTTTCAGAAGTTTTCTTCTTCAGCACATGCTCCAGTCGGAAATCTGACAATCTGTAGTAACGTTTTGTAGGTCAGGGCATAATGAGCAAGTGTGGAAAGTTTGAGCTCGATAGGAGAAAAGGACAATGCAGTAGACATCACAGGAAAATACTGGCTCTTTTCGCTATTTCACCTCGCCGGTGCCAGCGGTTTGCCCAGCAGTTCACAGAAGGGGCTCCCTGACACTCTCAACCAAAGGCACACCTGGAATAGGGGTTAAAACGAAACTGCAACGCCTCGAAGGGAAGTTAGTCGGATCACCTACCGCTGGCCTTAATTATTTGCACACTGGTCTTTGCTTTCTCTTTGCGCATGCGTAGCGTAATGTCGCAGTAATTTTCTATGATTGCCACGTCTGTCTTTAAACCTAACTTAAACATGCATTACAATGACCAGCATGAACTGTTCGCTGAGACAACATTGGCACTGAAAAGAACTTTACAACTTGCCGAGAATTTGGTAAAAGAAGAATGCTTTGAAGCCCCAATTCAGATCCTCCCTCATGTTGTCTGTGGAGCCCTCTCCGAGCTTGTTTTCATGCCAGATTTATCAAGAGTCTTCATTCTGGATGACACTATCAGGGTGTGTGCACAAAGTTTATTTTTGGCTGTGGGTTGGTTTAAAATAAGCTTAGCAGCACTCCTGGAACAGTTATCCTCAAAAAATTGTCTTTTTGGTGAAGACTGTGAAACTGCAAACGTGTCACTTAAGCACCAAGCAGCAGAATTACAAGAAGAGCTCAATTGGCATCTCAAAGAACCAGAGATGGAATTCAAATATCCAACGGAACAAAGTGGAAGAGGATGACGACCAGACCTGCTCACGAAGGCGCATGTATCAAATGAAACTGAACAGCACGCCTGATGTCACAGCTATACCCGTTCCAGCAACATCTCAACTATAGACAGTTGGCTTTCTAGCGTAATTTCTCGCTATCTGTACTGGCGAGAAATAGCATGCCCAAATGTTCTATTCTTCGCGATACTGTGGCATTGTGACTTTGTGTGCTTGCCTGACCTTAGTTATAATGCAATCACTCTGGAAGTTTTCTTTGGAAGGAATGGTTTCGGTTGCAGTTGTTAATTTCAAAAGCCGAAGTCACTTGTCCTCTTATACAAAGCTAGAACTGGAAGATCTACTAAAGACCAAGTTGAAAGGAGAATTGATCATAATCTATTTTTCGGTAACTGTCCTGGGTCAATCATGAATTGTTATGCCAACATGAGGCAACTGATCACCTATCTTAGCATAGAGAAGTTGTTTCCTTTCCACAGATCTACCAAGGGTCGTTGCAGTAATAAGCTAACCGTCCGTGGTATGAAATTCTCCCGAACACATAGGTACCTTTTGCCCCTTTGTCCGGTCACCCGTCTCCTTCTGATATACAGCATTAAATCATGTAACATCAAATTATGCTGATAATGAAGCCCACACCTTATAATTGCACCTGCATTCGGGATAACCAACAACATTTACAGAATTTTACTCTAAAGATATCACGGCAGACGTATTGCTGTGCTAAAGGAAGCATGAGGGGAGAGCGAAAATGAAATTTGCCAGTCACGCATCAAGTATTCACGTAACGAAAAGCATGCAATGTCAAACATTGATGTTTGTGTGAGTGCGCATTAGAAATAAGGTCCTCAGTTGCAAGCTCTAAACTGTGAGAAAAGTAAGCAACATACCAAAGACAATCAACTGCTTTGAAAAGCCTGGCTTGCAGCACAGTATTCTAGTCAACTCCAATCATATTATGAAATGTATTCTGAGTTCATTATACTTCAGATAGTCCAAGTCCATCTGTCTCGCGATAGTTTGGCTGATGTGGGCGACGTCAGGAGGACGCTCTGGATGCTGATGCAACACTGTAGTCATCCAACAAACTGGCATAAATTGGTGTCCTTTCAACTGTGCCGGTTAGCGTCTTATGAAAATGAGTTGCTGCTGAATGGTGGGGAGCTGAACCGCATCTTGGTCGTGGTGAGACTGGACTCTGGAGGTTGGAACCACTACCCACAGCAAACGACGCGGAGCGAGGAAGGATTGCCGGCGGGAAAAAGGCACTTGTAAGTTGAGGAATGTGGCTTTTCAATGCACTGCCATGATCGCGTGGCGGAGCTTCATCGTCAATAATGTTGTTGTTGTCATATATTAGCGAATCATTACTATTATTCCGTGCCACAGGGCTCAGCCTACAAGTCTGAGGATTGGGCATTGATCGAATGCTGCTTGCTTCATTGAAGATTTCCAATCCAAAAGTGCTCCCAAGTGGCGAATCGTTGTTGTAAACTGGCGAATCATCTCTCTGCAAAATTGGGATCTGCTTGCGTGGATTAGAACTGGACAGCATTCTAACCCATGTAGCCTCCAAGGGACTTCCACAAAACTCTCCGGGATTAATCCCGTCTGGTGAGTCGTTGTTATATATAAAAGATTCATCCTCCTGTAGGGCTGATTTGTGAGATATAAAAGTTAGTTTAGAAGCGCAGCTTCCTTCGACAGCTGCACAGTTTTGAAGAGTAGCTCCAAAGTCAACAACCGAGTGGTTGTCGTACATGGCAGAATCAGCCTTCTGCCCTTCTCGGCTTAGCTCAGCGTCAAAAGCGACTGACCCAGAACCACAGCTTTTCCTCCTGTCTCCAAGATTAGCAGGTGTCACCGGAAATTCCAAAGTGCTGTGCTCAAACAGAAGACTTGGATCGGAGCCGTGATAAGCAGCGGAGCTGGGTGCATATGAAAGTTGATCGCTGTCCATGTCAAGCAACCCGTCGTTGTGCACTGGCGTGTCACTTGGGTCATGGTTAGGTTCCATCTCGTCCCCATAAAATCTCGTGCTTGTCTTCTTAGCAATTCGGGCCAGTTTTCGTGAGAGCTGGCGTCTCTTGTATATGCTCCAAGACTTGACCAAGCCAGCCAAACACAGAACAGCCAATCCACCTCCTGTGGCAGGCAAGACCCAACTCCCTGTAGATCGACAAGCAAATAGATGTCACTCATAGCCATCCACCTTCAGTCAATGCTGTTTGCTTGGCTGTAGCCATAGTATTTCTGTCTAACCAGTAAGCTGAGCAAACTTGAAGAAACAATCCAAAGTGAGGTAAACTCGACCTAGTCACTCATTGAAAATCCAACGATGAGATCATTATTTTGTTGCAGATCCTGTTCTACCTTGTCAGAGAGGTACTCGTCACATGCTTCTCATGATCAGTATATGCACCCACAAACCTACCAATGGTATCATCGGAGTCGCTGCGCCCCTCTATAGTGGTGTTCGTAATATTTGGACGACTCTCAACTTCGGTAAACGTGGTGGGGCTGGTAGAGGTGGCCATGGTATCATCAGAGGTGGCGGTGGTAGCATTAGCCGTCGCTGACAGGGAGGATGCTGTGGTAGGACTTGTAGCATTAAAATCTGGGGGAGGCAACAGGTGGAAAAAATTTCAGACATCTCAACAAGCTTGAAAGAAACTCACCGGCATGATGCTGTGTACGTAGACGTGAAGCATCGATGGCTTCTATCTACACAAATTGGTCACAGTGGTTACCTCGAATGAATATGCATGAGAAATATTATTGTAGAGTCTGGTGCAAACTTTTAACAATAGTTCGTTTGTCGAGTACCTATTTTGTTGGGCAGCACTGCTAATGTGTACAGGAGTTGAGAGAAGGCTTGCTCCTGTCAATGACCTATATTCTAGCTTTTCTCATTCCGTGAATGTGTTCCATGTACCTGGAGGAGTAGTTGTTGAGGTGTTGTTCATCATGTTGAGTGAGTTCAACGCTGTGTGCCAGTCATTGCAGGAAGGGTAGTCAAGGATGCCGCTTGAATTACCTGTCCGGATCCCAGGAAGCGCTGTAGCATTCCTTGCTGTGAATACAAAGGCATGACGCAGAACAGAACAACGGTTTGTGAAAGTTTCAAGCAACAGTGGCAGTAGACGACAAGAAGATTTTTTTTTAAGTTGAGAAAAGCCCTTTCATTGTTCACCCGCATTGATCTTTAGTCACAGAAAAATTTATTTGAAACAAACGGTGAATCCTAACCTTGCAAGGACAAATCTATTACCAATCTTTACTACTGGCGATGGCGTTGCACGCCGAAACGTGTAGTTAATTGTTTCCATCTCTTCCATCATCCCATTAACCGTTTGTGTCGAATAAAAATTCTTTCTGTGAAAAAAAGTATGTTATGCCCAGCTAGGTCCAGAAATGGATGCGAATTGAGGAACATTGCACGGCCACTCACAGCAGTAAAACGTGGTGTTCATGCGCACGACATTGACGTCGCCTCCGCCGGCACTAGCTTGGGAAAGAGTCCAATTTGTGTCAGTGGTCCCACTCGCCCCCGTGGTCTGACTGTTGCACACGAGTTTCCCTGCGTGTCTTATGTGATCGGCTAAGATGGCGGGCGGTCCCGTTCCACTTTGCCACACCAAGAAAAAGTCAGGATCTCCGCATTCCAGATTGATCCTGAAATTGGTCGGAATCCTACGACAAGACTCGAGCTGACTAGAGCATTGGGCAAGACTCGGCGATAAGTTCTCAGAAACCGGCTGTAACTGCTGAGACAGAAGTCGCTTCTCCATCCCCCCGGATGCACGAACAGAATCCAATATGCGAATCTGACTGAACAAGCAGGGAAACTGCTGTCGGAGAAATGCTGGAACTGGCATAGTTGGGCACTCACTGAACGATACCAACCCTACAGAATAGAACAAAAAAAAAAGAAGAAAGAGGTATTTCGAAGGCATTCAGGCAAAGCTCAACAGCCATGAAGAAGATGATCTTTTGATGAGGGGAGAAAGACTGCAAGCTTCAAGACGCAGCCATTATTAATTATCGAACATGATTGGGATTACGCTGATGGTGCGTTCCAACATACACCTGCTTTGACAAACCTGCCTCTCCACCGACACTTTCAAAAATGTTAAACGCTCTTTCCGGTCAAACAAGGGTGACACGGGAAATCATTATTATTATTATTACTATTATTA
>JAOWAR010167926.1:0-10041 GCA_028571005.1 Clathrina lutea | reverse complement strand
ACGAGAAGGTGGTAGTGCTGCATGCTTGACAAAGACAGGGATGACTCACCTCTCCCTTTCCGGTTTCTCTCTTCTTTTCTTTTTTGTTCGATGTGTAAAACACTAAATTCTAAAATTAGTCTATTTTTCTTCATGTGAAGTGGGAAGAAGGCCCTAGTAATTGCCGTGTAATCAACCTCTATAAAGCATGGACCCACTTTCATGGAAAAAGTTTTGAGCTGAGATCACAGTTGCGCTTTACCATGCTATGTTTGCCTCACCTGCTAATGAATCAGCCCTAGAACTGCTTGAAGAAAAATCGACATATATTTAAAAAAAAACTAGACGTTTCAAAAAGTTTTTCACTGACTTTGATAACCTGTAAAGGCTTAAGGTTTTGATTCTGCAAAAATCCCACACCCTCCCATCCCCTCACAATTTCCATGATGTTTCGGACAAGGACAAACATGAACCTTCCTTTTGTAGTCTCTGGCCAAGATTACACAAGAATGATTTCAGAATGCAAGAAACAAACTTCTCAGTCACCCTCAACATTGATGAGCATAATGTTCTCCTTAAACACGCTCCTGAGTGGGCCCAATCTGTTATGAAAACCTGTCCAAATCTCTGTACTACTTCGGGAATTAAATCTGTGAGAAAATTAATGACAATGTCCTCCGAGTGACTAGGCGAATTGACTACACTTTTTCTCCAATCCTGTGTACAACCTCAATAGACATAAACCAGACGCACGTACTAATCAGCTTTGATCAAACATTGAATCAGTCAACTGTCTTTCTCAACTCTCTGATATTCCACCAAACCTTTCCTCCAGCTGTGTGGTACCAGAAGCATAGACCTGAAAATTATTCGGGAAGCGCATGCTGGAGCAACGCTCAGTTCAGATCAGGTGGAGCTGTTTTCCTCTAAAGACGGCCCGGTGGCCTTCACAGAAGCACCTGCTACAATTCCACGTTCACAGGTTCCTAGAACTCTCTAAATGGTAACTGTAAACGCGATGGACCTTTCCTTAGGAGAGGTTCCATTCGGAACTTTGGAAAACTTGAGGGATTAGACCTCTGATGAACTAAGTAAACAAGTTTTCAAGTTCACCTCAATTTAAACGCAGTGAACGGCCCTGAATCTCATTCCTTGGTAGCTTTTCCCAATACTACCCAGAAATGGAAGAGCGCTTCCTCGGTTTCGTTTCAATGAAAATTTTGTTTAATCTGTTATGTACCGCTGCGGCACAGCGCAGGTCCTTTCCTTGCGGTTAATTCTTACGAGTTTTGGTCACACCTAGAGCTGGGCTTTTTTTAATCAAAATTTCAAACAAGGAGGAAGCAAAGTTTTCCTCGGAAACTCCACAAAAATGAACACTTACAGATGACGTAGGGTTGATAGACCGATGAAAACTCCCACTGGAAGGTTGGATATCTGGTTCCTTTTCAGATCTCTGGTTAGAAAAAGGTCCATGTAAATGTTTGAAAAAGGAAAAGTCCAAACAAAAACATCTTTAAACGTTGCTACTTCCCCTTCTTTCATCCACTTCATCAAACTTCATTTATGTCTACAGTTGATTGATCTTTTTGTTACTTAAAATGTCAAAGTGAAAGCAGAAAACAAAAGCATATTTAAACTACCCATCAAATGAAGAATGGGCTCTTATCCAACGTGGCCCGAAATCGAGAAGATGACAATTGAAGTTGCGCAACAACACCGGGGTTGGGTAAAAAACTTGCGTACACCTTTGGACTCTGTGGCCTTTCAGCTTCAACTGAGTATTTATTTGAAGGAAGTCGATCGCGTTTTGCCGTTTTCTCCCAGCTTGAAGGGAGTGATGTCGCTTCGAGACGGGCGCTGCTGTCGTCCTTTCTGGTATCATCTTTGACACAGCCAGGATCAGTGTTTTGCTCTCTTCCCTTCTGCCAACTCCCATGAGGCCTCTTTGTGTTTCTGCTGTGGCTTTGTTTGGCCCGAATCGTCAGGCAGAGAAGCAGGGTGTGGACGAAACGAGGGCACCATTTGCCCTGTTGACAGGGACACGACCGAAGGGAGCGACGTTCAACTGAACCGGGAACTGAATGAGGGCAACCGCTAAGTTCATCTGGTGTCAGAATCCATGACGACAAGAGCTGATATGCGACGTGTGTGATGTTTACCGTGAAATGTTGCACCGTAATGTACGTGCTGAACGAAGCGAAGAAGCAAAGCCAGCATCATGTGGAGTGTTGACGGCCCATGTGCACCTTGCACAGCGGAAAAGAGAATTTCACTTGGACAGGACTGAGGAAGCCAAGCCGGAGCTTCACAACTTATCTGAGCCGCTCCAGCCTCCCCCACATCGGCCATGCTCTACTGACCTGCGTAAAGTGCACTCTACTTTGACTTTGCTCAAAATATCAGCCATTCCCATACAGTGATGAACGTTGGTCCCATTCATTCTAAGGCACCACACAAAGTGCAAATCTTTGACGTCGACACGGAGTGTTCCCAAACAGGTCAACTGCTTGATCAAAGAAGATGGAACTATTGGCTACAAAGGCAAAAATTGTTCTGGCCCGAAAACCGCAGTCCCTTTGCTTCACCATATTCTGAAGATCATGGGCAAGAGAAGGATTGCTTTTGTTATGCTGACAATAGCGGGGGTCAAAACTACAGCAAAACTGCGTCGGGATACTTTCCGTGGAGGACGTTCATCGGATTTCATGAGAAAATCACGCTGAGGTTATGATTGCTGGGCACAAGTCATCTTGTTAATGGCGGCTGCTTTATGCTCCTGAAGCACAAGTTTAGGGTATGTGATCGCTTCAATCTAGAGCAGCTTGCTTAAGTTGTAATGTCCAGTGCCTCCTCCAATGTCGCCCGGTTGCTTTCTGGCTCCAGATTGTCCTGGTGGTCGTGGGACACCTTCCTGCTCCAGCATTTAAGCCTGCGAAAAGCTTTCACCAATTACACCCCTTTGAGTTTTCCTCCCAGAAGCCTGGTATTGTGTGGGTAAAGGTGTCTGCAGAATCTCAAGGGAGAGAGATCTGTTTCTTCAAAACATCCAAGGAGGCTGCTTGCGCCAGTGGGCTGCCTAGTGTTCTGCGTGCTGCTGCCATTACACCGCATCGATCAGCTAACCTGTACAGGCACACCCGTCCGCACGTACTTGAACCGTTTCAAGATGGTCCCTGTCGCCAGCCAGAAGCTGGTGTAGCTCCTCCTGGTGCGGGCAGTGGGGACGAAGTGGGTGACTGATCTTGAGGCAGGTAGGTGGTGGTGCAACAGTGGCGACAAAGACATGGATAGCTCACCTCTCCCTTTCCTGGTTTTTCGTTTTTCTTCTTCGACGTATGTACAACCTGAAATTTGAAACCTTTTGGGCCAGGTTGAACGGAGTGAAATCGTTACGCGACGGGCACTGGTGTCACCCTTTCGGGCATCATCTTCGACATGGCCAGGATCAGTGTTCTGCTCTCTTCGCTTCTACCAACTCCCGTGAGGCGTCTCTGTGTTTTCACTCTGGCTTTGGCTCTCCAAGCTATTCTGGACAAAGAGGATGACTTCTTCCTTGGCCAATCGTCAGGCAGAGAAGCAGCGATTGGAAGAAACGAGGGCTCCGTTTGCCCTGTTGGCAGCAACACGACCAAAGTGACAGACGGGAAATCAACGGGAACTGACCGACGGCAAAGGCCAAGTTTATGGGGTGTCATCAATGTTTATTAAAGTTGACCTCAACCAAAAAATATAACTTTTTTTCATTTCGGTATTGAAGAAAAGAAGAAGATCGCCGGTGCTTCCATGCTCCAGAACCGTTGCCAAACTGAGTTAATTTCAAATCAAATTTGACGGTCTGGGCGGCGGTTTGGCCATAAAAAATGATAATGTAGATGACACAAGTTAGGTGGCCGCCAGCTGATCAAAGCATGCCAAGCCACACAACTTGTGCGTGTCAGTGTAAAAGTTCTTTTCTTCACCGCTCCTCCCAACATCCCCGTTGCAGTTTATGGTAGCTGTTTCGAAGTTGCTAAGATGATGGTTTGTAGTGCGTATGGGTACAGCAATTCGGACGATTCAAGGGGAGAGGAGTGAATTTTCATCGTTGATGATTTGCGCAGGAAGCGTTGGGTGCATATTCTTGGCCTGTGGTCTCTCCCAGAGCGGTATGACAACAATGGCTATGTCTGCTCTGAGCACTTCTTGCCGGAGGATTTTCAAAGAGACTTTCGAGCAGACTTGATGGTACTCGACTGAGGAAACATTAAGGTTGACGCTGTTCTCTCCGTGTTCTCCTTCTTCGCTGCTGAACCTCCCGTGAAGCGCAAAAGAATGGAATCTGCTGACCGAGGTAATCGACGAAAGGTAAGATAATCACTTGTTTCCTTTGAATATTCTAGAAAACAGGCAGGGATGACAAAAAAGCCTGAGCAGAAGCAGCATGTGGTAGGCTCAAGCTGGGATCCTTGACGATGGCCAGCGCTGCAAAAAATGATGGGTTGTGCGTGTGTACATTTAAGGCAAGTGACTCGGCTCTTTCTCCTATGCTAGAATGATTCCAGCATGCAACAAACAAATCTCTTCCCAGTCACCCTCACAACTTACAGGCATAATATTCTCATCAAACGCACTTCTGAAAGGATCGAATCCCTTTTACAAACCTGTCCCAAAATGTGGACCACTTCAGAAACGAAATTTGTGAGAAATATAAGGATGATTTCCTAACTGAAGAGAGGCTTGAAGAACTGACTAGGTTTTCTTTCCCTCTCTTTTGTCAAACTTTATTACAAATTAGTGGTCAAATGAAGGGCGTTGTACCGAATTCGAATATTCTGTTTGATAGCGATCAAATGCCGAATATCCTTCACAATCAAGCCTCCTCCCTGCTGCCTTTCCCAATGTGGCATTCCAAGCATGCAATGATTTGGGCAGGTGATTTACAAATCTCATATTCTGAATGGAGTACTGCACAGAGCTTCTGGAAGCTTTCGAAAGTACTCCAAACCACCTGACCGGGAAGCTCTACTATCTGCCATTGTTCACCACGCTTCTCGATCAGGGCAAAGATCGCACGCAATGCACCAGCTTAACTTCTGTAGGAGGCACCGTTCGCTTAGCCGCGCACTGACATCATGTCTTCCGCGGACGGTGCAGGAGCGTTCATCAGGTTTTGGTGCAAGTCGTCATAATGCTTGATCTTCTGTGTTGTTTGGCGCCGAAACGTGGAGGTAAGTTTATTTACCTAAAGCTCAGTTCCAACATTTTCCGCATTGCGAACAGCGTGAAGCTGGTCTACTTTCTGATTTCGTCAGTTGACGGGCTGGTTGGCGCGCCGGTTGTGATACACGAAAGCATATGACTAGCTGTCCATGTGAGTGCGTGCAAAGCCTGTTCTTTTTTTTTTTCCAATCCATTATCACGCTCCGATTGAAGCGTGCATTTCCTCAGGCTTTTTGATCAGGCAACCTAACACGTAGATCTACACCTGGCTCCGCCCGAGCTTCTCGCGTCTGAAGTAGTCGGGGCATGTAGGGGCAAGATCTTGTTTCGCTGTACAATGCCCCTACGATCTCGACTGGAATATGACCCCTTCACTCATCCTGTTGACTCCATAGTGTACCTTGATATTCGTTAAGTTGTGAACGAACATTCGGTCTATGAATTTTTCCCAAATGTTCGAACGTTCGTCATATTCGTTTGACTACTATTACAAATAAACCAGAATCATGGACTATTCTGTTATGATCATTTGAACCAATCGGCCCCCTGAAAGAATCGGTAAACGCCTAGCTAAGCTCGCTACTACCATCTTCCGGACCTCGGACTCCCGTGTAGACGAGATAGCCTGTCCTAGAAGCTGCACCATTGCCCATCGTTTTGAGGATGCCGTGATGGCGTCGCAGATAGTCAGATGATTCCCGTCTGCAAGGCGATATGGTGCTGCAGGTTCGAGTCCCGGTCTCGGCACGGATTTTGAGCTTCTGCAAACTTTCATCAAGTGCGTTTTTCTCCGTGCGGTCACCTCCTCTCCGTCTCTGAGCTTTCTTCGTCTCTGAGCTTTTGCCAAACTTTTCCTCTAGCTTTATTGTCCTTGGAAAAGAGCAACAATGGCTTAAAAGAACCTCTTCATCCGTGTGGTACTAGAAGCATTCACCTGAAACTTATTCTTGAAGTGTATCACTGTGCTGGAACAATGCTCAGTTAAGATCAGGTGTAACTCTTTTCTTCCAAATTTTGCTCAGTGGCTTTCCGGGAAGCAGTGCTGCCGCTCCTTCAAATCTAGGATAATTATGCAGGGGTTCCTAAAAGTCTGTAAGCGGTATCTATAAACTAGATAGACCTTTTCTAGAAGAAGTTCCATCTGCAGCTAAACTTAGGGAAACTTGAGGGAGGAGACTTCAGATCAACTAAAGGAACAGATTTTCAAACTCGCCTGAATTAAAACGCAGTGACAGGCTCCTCATCTCTTTCCTGGGTAGCTCTTTCCACCCTATCCACAAATTGACGGGCGCTACCTCGGCTTCGTTACAATGAAATTTTAGTTCCATCTTTTATGTGCCGCTGCCGCAGAGGACAGGTCTTTTCCTTGTCATTGTTTCTTACAAGGTTTAGTGACACCTAAAGCTGTATTTATGTATCAGCATTTCAAAACAAGGAGGAAACCAGGATTTCTTCGGAAAATAAACCCACTTACAGATAATATAGACGTGATAGACCACTAAACACTCCCGCCGGAAGGTTGGATATCTGGTTTTGTTGAAGATATCTGGTTAGAAAAACAGATAAATGTGAAGGCTTGAAAAAGGAAAAGCGCAAACAAAAATCTACCAACATTGGCACCTCCTACTCTTTCTTCTTCTTTATAAACCTTGATTTATGTGAGCAATTGATGATTCTTTCTGTTATTTAACAGGTGAAAATGAAAACCGAAAACAAAAGCATAATGAAACGACCCATCAAATCAGAAAAGGGGCCTAAACAAACGTGGCCTGAAATCGAGACGATCACGATTGAACTTGGGAGACAACATTTTCATGCAAGTGAAGTGAGTAGGTTATACTTCACTTTTCGCAAGTAGACAGGCGTTGGGTAAATGAATGATGTACACCATCGGACTCGGTCGTCTTTCAGCTTTCACTGAGTATTTATTTGAAGGAGATCGGTCACGTTTAAACTTGTTGTGCCAGGTTGAAGGGGGTGAAGTCGCTGCTCGACGAGCGCTGGTGTCACCCTTTCGGGCATCATCTTTGGCATGGCCAGGATCAGCGTTCTGCTGTCTTCACTTCTACCAACTCCCATGAGGGTTTGGCTCTCCAAGCTATTCTGGACAAAGAGGATGACTTCTTGCTTGGCCAATCGTCAGGCAGAGAAGCAGGGAGGGGAAGAAACGAGGGTTCTGTTTGCCCTATCGACAGCGACACGTCCGAAGTGAGCGATGGGGAACTGAAGGGGGAACTGAACGACGGCAAAGGCCAAATTTATATGGTGTCATCAATCTCTATTAAGGATGGTCTTATTTTTTCAAGTGAAAAGTCTTTAAGCTCAGCAGGACACGGTGGCTTTCCGAGAAGCAGTGCCGCAGGTGCTACAAACCTATATGCACATGATCCTAAAAGCCTCTAAATGGTATCTGTAAACACGATAGACCTTTCCTGGAAGAGGTTCCATCTGCAACTGAGGCGCAGAAAGTGGGGATTTCCATTAAATCACCCACCACAACCTTTAATAATGGATTTGGATATCGTCACGCTCATTGCACTTGGATTCCCCTCAGTCAGTACTGGAGACAACGCCTCGCACAGAGTAGCCGTCAGTTCTTCGACACACATCAGTTCTTGTAGAACAATGAAAGGGTGATGCACTCTGTGGCTCAAGTCAAGTTTGTCCAGCATTTGACAGAAGGGAAGCATTCTTCAGACCAGACACTTTTCTCTAAAACGCCCACTCTGGTGCTGCGCCTTTATTTGATCATGTCCAATGACTTATTCCAGGCCACAGAAACTGTTCAAGTACTTTCTTCAACAACCTAGTGTCCAAGCTGCTCCGTAAGGCCTATACAATCTTCGCTCCAGTGGAGCATCCGTAGCCGCCAGTCTGCTATCTCCTACCACCTTTTCAAACGTCATGGATCGGACGAGTCAAGCCGCTAAGGATGGCCACCTTGAAGAGTCACTTGCCGATCTCAGTATTACGGTCTTTTGGCCTTTGACGTCTGTGCACGGCAAACATTTCCTGCTGTCCCATTCTTGCTATGCTTTGTCTGATGCATGCAGTTGGCCAATGCCATCTTCTCAGCTGTGTTTGGTCACTATACTGCTTTTCGTCGGCTGAGTGAGAGAGCCAAGACGGTTGTTCTCGCTGTCCACGATATGCTGGTTCTTCAGCGCATGCCCTACTTTCTGGTTATAATCATCAGTCATGTTTTAGTCATGTTCTGTCAACCAACATAGTGAGTCTCCCTCCTTTCATTTATTCAAGGTCGTTTTGGTGTGTACCGGTAATCTCAGTAGAACTTGTAATTTGTTTGAGCTTTCTTTTTGTGTGCTTGACTGCCTGCTTTTTCGTCTGTCCCTTCCGTTTTTCCTCGTACTTGATCGCCTGCCAGGGCAGAAGGGTTTTTCCCATTAGCCGCAAGGCTTATCTCTGAAAATTAGCCTGCAGCATCTGTGCTTGAGCCGGATGCTGGCTCTATCACTACTACATACCAGTAAGCCTCCTCATGACACGACATAGTTCTGACAATTCATTGGTTCCCTTGGCGCTCATGCCTGCCGGTCCTTTTCTGACCTCAAGCAATGACAAAAAGGAGTTTTTGCGTGCGGTTGGCCGATGCCACCTCATCGTCTGCACTTGGTCACTAAGGTAAAGACTTAGCAATTGAAAGACCCTGATAGCGTTTCTTTACTTCTTTCACACAAATCTTCTCTCAGCACACCAGTCGTAATCATTTTTTTGCTAAGGCTTTTGCAAGCCATGTTACTTCCCTCTTTTGTGGTTAACAAGTCCGTATAGGAATAACCCAGATGCACTTTGTTACTTCAATGTTTGGTTTGATACAATGTTTGGTTTGATGGTGTCAAAATAGTACCAAGCAGTGCATTGCTTTGATTTAGAAGAGTATAAACCTGGCTGCTATTTCCTCTGTTCTCAGCATTAAGACCCTGATTAGGCAAGAACTATCTTGGTCCCACCCTTCCTTCCACACCCTCTTCACTGCCTCATGCAGAATTGATAATCTGTTGCTCTGCAGCCATTGTTTCAACTCTTCAACGCCTCCGGTGCACTTATCATCTTACACCGCACAGTCTAACAATTTACAGATGTGTTTGGCCCGCCTTTGAATACAGCTGAACATCATTGTCTGGCCTTTGTCCAAGTGCATCCCTCTGCCTGGAAGCCCTCTAACAGAAGTTTTGTCGATCTGTGGTTAAGGACCTGATGCTCTTCCTTTGCTTTCTTCTCGTCATACCTCCACTCTGTCAAACTCTTCTCTTCTCTTCTATCAGACAATGACCATGACCATCTGTCTAAATTTTGTCCTTGGCCCCCTCTGAAATTAAATTCTCATTGTCCTTTGAGAAACTCTTCTACAATTTGTCTTCCCCGTCCTTAGACATCCTTGTTTTACTCTTCACCTCTGAATCTAGCTGCTTCTGCCTTCAATTTTTCGCTTTAATTTTAGTAGTGGTAACTAGTTTTTGATACCCACACACTTCAGGGTGAATATTAGCATCCTATGTGCTATTGGATAATGTACGAAAAATAACAAAGTATAAAGCGAGATAGCTTCCAAAATATCTTATTCTCTCCTTTAAATGGAACTCCAAGAGGTGAGAGACCCTGAATAGCTGCCATGGATATGATTCAGATAAACATTTCAGCCGTCATGCTCGTCGCCTCGACAAAGAAAGAGGTCAAAGAAGGTTAAGAACAGCAAATCTTAGGACGCGAAGTGAGAGAAGAAAATGTTGTTAAATTTGGAAGCCGTTTCGGCGTCAACGCTATCATCAGTTCATCTGGTGCTGAGTCAGGACTAGCTGCGTGTTTTATAGGGAAGTGTGCATAATCCAACTGTGGGTG
>JAOWAR010167915.1:0-10041 GCA_028571005.1 Clathrina lutea | reverse complement strand
ATTATTATTGTTGTTGTTGTTGTTGTTGTTGTTATTGTTGTTGTTGTTGTTGTTGTTGTTGTTGCTGTTGCTGTTGTTGCGATAGTTTTTGTTCGACTATAATTGTGACTAGAGATAGAGTTAATGGTTTAAAGAGTTAACATAACAACAGAATTTTCTCGATAGGATTTGTCTCTTTACCATTACACATACACTTCACCGAACAAATTGTTAAAGATTCTTTATAGCATTGGTATCAAGTTAAGGTGCAATAATATGAACCCGATTGCACGTTCTGAGCCCACCGAGTTCAGTTGGCAATTACAAATTCTGGGGTAAACGATAAGATTTCTCTCCGTTAAAGCACCTCAAAAAAAGCGTAGAAATTGAAAGAGAAAGACGGAAATGGAAACTGCAACAAAGTAACAGCATGAGATTTGTTCCTCACTCTTCCTTTGGGTCCCGCAGCTCCTCGTAAGCATTGCACAACCTTTGGACAAGGTCGCCTTCGTCTGGCACAAAGACCTCAGCCAGTTTTTTGAGGTCCGCCTAAAGGAGTGGAGGCAAATGAAGTAGCCTTACTTGGCACTACATTGCAACAAATCACATAAGCATGTTTCATTGGTGCAAATGAACAATACACAATTTGATCACGACAACAAAAGTTCAAAAGGCCTACTGAATTGCCCATGCTACAATTATCCTCTGTTAGAAAACAAACCTTCGGGGCGATGGGATGATAAACTTGGACGGCACGGTTCGCCTTCCCTGCATCCAACATGTGATTGGAAATGGCAACGAATGCCACCTTTGGCTTGTCAAGGTGATAGTGCAGCACCTGGAAATGAGGCAGAATTAAACAGCCTAAGAGAGTAGCTAACTTTGATGTGCATGGGTGTTCTTAGGAATCTTGGAAGAAGTACAGCGGGCTTACTCCAAAGTCCCCTTCTTCAAATGTTTTCCCCTTCTTCTCCGGTGAAAGCTTCTCCCTGTAAATATTTATCGTGTTTACGGCTACCTGTGGGAACCAAATAGATGCAGATGCTGCGTACGCTCCCACAGTGTGGCTCCAGACCATATTTGAAAAGAAAAGAGTAACATTTGAACCGATCGCGTATTGCGTCGAACTGTGTGCATGGCATTTGCAGCTGAAGCACGGAACTTTTTTTCCTATCAGCATAGCTGAAAATCAATCCTGGTACTCGGACAGGGCCCGTCTTTTTTGTTCCTTTCTCGTTATGTCACCTGGCTTGTCAAGCCCCTTTTGTCTTCTCTAGTTGGGGCGTGGCAGCGCTCTCTCTCTCTCTCTCTCTCTCTCTCTCTCTCTCTCTCTCTGTCTGTCTGTTTGCTTTGTTCTCGGTTCTTTTTGGTTGAATAAGAATTACAATGTGTGTGGTTGACGGCGGGCACTACCAACCGTATGTGGTTGACAGCGGGCACCACCAACCAATAGATTGTGTGTAGAAGCGACAATCGAAGTCCACGCGGTTCACAAGTACACAAATGCCCCCATTGGCAGCCTCAGTGACAGTTCAAAACTAATTTTGAGGTCCTTTCTTCTTTCCTTTCTTTCAAGGGTGATAACTCAAAGGGAAGCGTTTGGCCGAGAGGAAGGCTATTACAAAGACTCGACGTATTTCAGGGATTCTGATTTGAAGAAAAACTGACTGGGCAGAGGGCCAAAGGCGTGAGGTCTGTGACTGACGCACCTCCCCGGACTCCGAAAGAATCAGACACTAAAATGGCCAGACGTCCACTTTTCTTTACTTCTCTGTTCAAATCAGGCAGTGGCATTTGAACAGCTATCGTGAAAAAAGGGAAGAGGTTGCGAAGTTAGGGGACTGCGGTGGCTCCATGCGCACACCACTTGTCACCACAAAGTGTACTAGAAAACAAGGCTTAAGCAGCCAACCCACTCTTAAATGCATAAAATTGCACACAGTCGTCCTGGTCTTCGGTTAAAGTCAAATGATTCCAGAGCTGATTGGAAGAAGAGGTGTGATTGCACAGCTGTTCGACTCACAGGTGTCAAAGCCACAGTTGTCTTCGGCCTTTGCTCACCTTCAAAGATTCGTGGCGGTCCTCTGGTAAACCAGCCTCATCCATCACCACAACTAAAGAATCAAATTCGAATAATGAGAATGCATAGGAAAGCCTGCAGGAAAAGCCTTCACTCTAGTGTCGTGAGGATTATTTGCATGCATTACAAATATCCTCAAAGCAGTATTCACTTGTACAGGTATTGCTTGAGCCCATCAGTTTCAAAGTAGGCATCAGGTAAATGAAGGGTGGCAGGCATTTAAGGCAGGACACCTTATGGTGAAAAAATGCCATTTTCACTCTTGTGTTCTTCTTATTGTAGAAGAATATAATAAAAGATTGTATGCACCACACCAATGGGAAGTCATTGAAGAGCGCCCTTAAACAACAAGACTTTTGATGGGGCGTCAAAGACGTCTAATTGTGCTCCAAGTCGTGCGCCAACACTTTTTTTAAGTTTAGTTTGCTCAACAATGTAAACATGTTGCATACACGCAACTCTCACCCGTCACCATGCCTACATCACTACCACTACCCATGGCAATCGCTATTTAATCACTTGGCACATGCATCACTATGCCTGCACACAGGGGCAAAACAGCAAGCCATCACTGTCATCGCCAAGCAACAAGCCACAAGGCCACTTTGGAAGAGCTCTGGTTTTTGCAAGGATATTGGCACAAGAAAGTTTTTAAAAGGAAAATTATTTTCTTCGTGAAAAAGATCAGTACAGCCAAGACAACTCAGTTCGAAAACGTTTCGCCACCAGGGCTTCGTCAGTTCGACAAAAACAAATTGACAATTACAGGGAATTTAAACCGCAACAGGGAAAGGAAGGTATGAAGAGGAGACGCTAGAAGGTGACAAGAGAGGAAGCGCTGGGAGGTCACAACAGGGGGTGTGAAAATTACGTGGGTGAGACTGCTTGCCCTCTTAGGGAAAGAATGAATAATCACCGCCATGACGTCAAAGCGGACACCGCAGTGGCCTCCCACTTCAGCAGCGAAGGACATTCTTGGACGGTTTCAGTTATCACCAGCGCCCCCCAAGACATTGTCAAACGCAGGAAAGTGGACAGGCGGTGGATTCAGCGGATAAAAAACACCAGTGGCTTCTTCTTAATGAACAGAGACAACGGAATGGAAATTTTATTGTTGTCACTTTGTTGTAAACCTATTCAAAATTTCTTTTTGCCCTCCTGTTTGTCTAAACCTTTCTTTTTTCACCTGGGTATTCTGCATGTCCTCTAGTAATTTTCACACCCCCTGTTGTGACCTCCCAGCGCTTCCTCTTCCCCCATGTCCTCCGGTAATTTTCTCACCCTCTCTTGTCACCTTCTAGCGCCTCCTCTTCATATATTCCTTTCCCTGTTGCGGTTTAAATTCCCTGTAATTTTCAATTTATTTTTGTCGAACTGACGAAGCCCTAGTGGCAAAACGTTTTCGAACTGAGTTGTCTTGGCTGTACTGATCTTTTTCGAATGAAAGTTTTGCCAGTTCTACTTTCTAGCAAATGTCACGCTGCCCCTTGCCCCTTCCGCCTCATCCACGCAGAGAAGCTTAAATTTAATGAGGAGACAGCATTTTTGCATTGGGGGCTTTTCGATGTCGCACAGAGAACAAAGCTAGCTCAAAGCACTTCTTTAGTCAGCACATTTCAAAACAAAATAGGCATATTTTAGTTGGTGCTGCGGTGCCAAGGTTTCCAAAAATGCCCTTTTGGGTCCTGCCTTTAGTCAAACCTGGACCTAGAGATAAGTTACTCTTTCGCAGCACATCCATGGCATTCAGACTAGTGGGAAACTTTACATTCAACAGCTCAAGCAGAACACAGGACATACAAGATCGACAGTCAGGGCTGTACTTGTCATAGTGTTCCTGCACGTCCTCAGCATTCTTGAAGACTTTGGACACCTGGCTTGAAGTTGACGTGCGCGAGCACTGGTATCGTATTGGTTCAAGTGTGGGGTAGAGTTTGGTGTTGCGAAACATGACACTGAGGTAGAGTAGAGAAGTCAAGGACCCATCATGAACATTCATACATTCTCTTCTTGTTGTGAAATACACAACAAGTGGATTGAAAGTTTCAGAAGTTGACTACTTCAGGCAGACTTGGTATGCCTGTTTTAACGCTGAATCTAGGTTGGAATATCACAACTTCTCGTTGCACCTTGGGCTCGACATGACCATATATGCATAATAAAGGAAGAACAATATTAAAAGAAGCGAAATAGGGTAGTAAAACACGGTATTGTCAAGGTAATATCAATACACTATGTCCCTCCCGTTCCTCAGACATTATGACACCAATATCAAAATGAAAATGCATAAACCAAACAAACCCTTTCTTAGTGTAACAGTCACTTCAAGACATCATCAAAAAATCTGACGTTCGGCTTGTGAATATGCTTGGAACAATGCAACTCCTGCACTGGATCCGGTTCTGGAGACTCAGCACCCTTGCCCTCATGTTCATTGTGTCTGATGTGCTGCATGTTGCGACGTTTCTCCCCCACCAGCTGGTGTAGCCATAATGGCTTGATCACAATGTGAGATGGCTTTCAAGAGCAATCGATATTGCCTCTCAATCTCACCACTCGCTGTTGGCCAGAGAGATGTTGTGTGACACCTATCTCGGGCAGAAAACTGGCAAACTCCTCGCACACAAGCTGGGGACGATTGTCGGTATCCTGTGGCATGCAAAAGGTGCGCCAATGCCACGAATGACAGCAGTTGACGTCGTTGACTTGGCAATGTCCACCTCGAAACCCTCGAGCAATAATCGATCAGAACCATAAAAGTGATTCTCTAGTAGGTAGTGGACCCAACAATCCGCGGCCAATTATTGTCATGGCCCATCCGGAAACGGTGTTGACTTCACAGGCGGTGGGAGATGTGCTGGTCCGACCAACTGGCATGCATGATACTTACAGCAGAACGACTCCGCGTTTCGGTTGATTCCAGGCCACCACACCTTTGACCACAGGTGCAGCTTAGTCTTCATAACTCCTTGATGTCCCTCCTGAGCAAGATGTAACACGCAAGGACGCAATGCCAACATAACTACAATCCTTCAATCCTACAATCCACCCAAAGTAAACAATTTTGGACAGCTGAGCGAAGCGAAATAGGCGAAAGTTGCATTTTTCGCACGTGACGTAAAATGGTGTACTTCTGGCCGCGCATGTGCGGTTTCAGATCATCGTGGATCTGTCCTTTGTTGTGGCTGCTACCGAAATTTCGTCTCTGGCAATTTTCCCTCCCTTCCTCCCTGCAGTCTATTCTTTTTGTTTTTACCCACCTGATACAGACACCAAGGTCTCTTTTTTACTATTTTTGTTTTTCCTGGTTGGATGTGCAGGTTTTTGCCCTCGGCTCGTTAGGCAGCCAGTCGTAAATTTAAGTAGCTGCTTTAGGTAGGCTCCAGGCCTTGGTGTGTCTGGGTCTTGTCCTTATTGTGTGCTTCTAGCTGTCTCTCTCCCTTTTTCTTTTTATCTCTCTCCCACATTGCTGTTTTCATTGTGATTCATGAGCTGACCATGCTGTGTGACATGTTTGGACTCATTTGTGCCAATGCAGAACCATTCCTCCATGGTATACCTGGTCTTGTGAGAAAAAAAATTAATGACATTTCCCAGTGCACGCAAGACAGGGAAATTGTCTTGCGTGTTGTCGCTCTGTTGAGCACTGTCCGGGCAGTGGGGCAAAATTTTCTGCTTTGACATTTCCCAGTGTGTATGCCAGCTCGTCTCTCACCTTCAAAAAGTCTTTTGAACCGTTAGTCCCGTCACCTGGTGCTGGTCGTCTTTTGACGCCTTTCAGCTTGCAATCATCCTCTGACGATTTGTTGATATCTTGCACGCTCATGACCCTTGGCACTTCCATGGAGGCTACTGTCTGGATGTGGATTTCTTTCCTCGCGGGTGGCACTTGCTCTTGTTCACACTGGAGTCACGACAGTGCATCGGTAATGTTCTTTGCTAACGGTGCATAGGTCACTCAGAACCAAGATGGCTGCAAACGGAAAACCCACGTCTTGGTATGTGCAGATGGCTTTGACCTTGTTGAGTAGTGTACCTGCAACGCCCGATGAGCAGTGACAAGCTCGAATTCACCCAACTCACACAGGTAGAAATGAAAGCGTTCGCATGCCCAGACCCAGACTAGCACCTCCACCTCTGCCTGGCTGTAACGCTGCTCCACTGGACTCAGACTTCAACTTGCGTACAGAATGGTGTGCTTTTTCTGCCCTGCTGTTGCACCAACACTGCTCCAAGACCGACCGGACTAGCTTTCGCAAAAACCTTCATTGGTGTGCCTACCTCAGAGTAGGCCTAGCTCAGTTGCCTTGACAATTTGTTCTTTCAACTCGTCGAAAGCTTGTTATTGTTTATCATCCCAGCGAAAGGTCGTGTCCTCCCTTGGGACTGCCCGTAGAAGTTTTGCCAGAACAGAGCAATCCTTGACATACATCCCTTACATACTGATGAGGTTGTCATGTCTAGAGGTACTTTAATCATGCTGCATTTGAGGTGGAAAAACTCACTCCCTGTTTGCTTTTTCTCTGGTCTTTTTTACCTCTTCGAATAAATGAAACTTTCGGCTTCCTGAAGCGTCATGTTTTCCATGTCTTGAGCCTTTTACCTCGAGATTTTGGTGATGAACTAAAAGCGGCACGCAGGGTAAAAGAGGGACTAGCGGTGAGTGTATGGACAAAGATGCTGAGAGCAGCACAGGAGCAGTTTTATCACACGGTTTATGATCTTGAACTTTAACACACCCGGCTAAAAACCTGTGAAACCATCCCGACACACCAGCGCTATATTTCTCATGGGATAGACCTTTCTCACTGCTGCTTTCAGCTGTGCTTGGATCTTCTCTGGTTCTCGTCTGCTCCCGAAAGTAATTTATTCTCTGGGGAGTATTTGTCATGATCATGTGCGTGTTCGGCCACCTGCCCGTGTCCGCTCTGCTCAGAGCTGGAGTGTTTCCCCTGACATCTGCATGCGTGGGCATGTTTAGCTTTCGATTTGTCTGGCTGGAAAATGCCGGCAAATGTAAATCTACCGTTTCACACGAACAACATGGACCGGACTGAATTGAGCAAGATGGAGACATAAGCTTTTTCCTTAGGCATATATGTTTTTTCCTTAGACATAAGCTTTTTTTGCAGGTACAATATTGCAACTGGGGGAGATCATGCTTACTGCGAACTTCTCAAAAGTTGGCAACGCATACCTGTCTTTCAGTGCTGGTGGTTTGATCACACAGCGCACCTTTGCCTTTTTGGTCAAGCACTAGGATCGCCTTCTATTGACATTTTTGACAACTGTGGCCTAAAAGCGCTCTTAAAACGTGAACCAGCAGCCTAAGAATCCCTGTGCATTGAGAAATCGGGTCAAGCCACTCCAAGAGCCAAGTAAAGACTGCACGAAAACAACGGTCGTGTTTGGCTTGATCTCTGCCATGCACCACAACATCATCAGCGATATTGACTGCTCCCGAGCATACAGCCAGTGCCTGACAGACATCCTTAGGCCAACCTTGTCCAAGTAACGGGCCAGGGTTTTGTATATATATTATTTCAATGTACGGGGTAAAAACCGTTTTTCTTTTCACGCCTCTCCACTTCTTGCCTTTTTTCTTGTCAACTTTAGCTACTTTTATCGAGTTTTTACAGAGTAAGGAACACGAAAATCATGGTAGCTTTGCCGAGTCCCTCTCTGGTTCTCACCAGGAACTTTATTGCAGATTTAATTTCTGGAATGGCCCGCTACTTCAACCAAGTTTGCCTAAGGTTATGCTGGAACTCTTCCGGTGCAGATGTCACACCAAAGCTGAGCCACTTGTAGCGGAAAAAACCATCGTCAGCGAAGCGAGAATGTGATCTTGTGGCATGACCACTCAAGACCAATCTGGTGAAACTCTTGATTGAAATCCAGCGATGGGAGCACTGTGCTCATATTTGTTTCAGAAAGCACCCCGTCAACTGTCAAAATCGGGAAAAATTCTCACATGATCATTTAATTTGCCCTGCGTATGTCCACACACAAACAAGTATCTCCTGATGGCTTGTGAGGGATGACAATAGGCCTATTCCCATGATGTGTGACCATCTACACACTCCAAAATGTTATCTTCAACCAGCTTGTCCAGTGTGTCTGTCACCTTCTTCTGCAAGGCAGATGGCATCTTACGTGGCGACTGGGCCACGGGCTGTACGAACTCATCAATGTGGAGGCGGAGCTGGTAGTCCTTCAGCTTACCAATGCCTCGGAAAACTGGTGCAAACATTCACTGGATAGTGTCTCTGAACTGGTCCGACATCTCCTTGAATGAAAATACTGAAGTTGCGCTTGGTCCTTTGTGCAGCATATCTAGAGCGGTCACCATCTTTCTCCTCAACAGCTATCTACCCTGTCCTTCCATAACAATAAGCTTCACGCCGGCAGTGTGAGAGTTTACCGCTACTGTAGCTCGAAAGGATCCCAACACTTTGAGCGATTTTAGGCTGTATTCATAAAAACGCGTGCGACACTGCTGTAGCCGTGCTCAGGAAAAAACCTTTCGTTCATAACGGCTCAAAGACTGGCATCACTCACCAGATTGACCGCTGACCAAAGTCGATGAGTACATTCTGTGGCACTCCACGTACCTGGACGGTCATCACAGGCTCGCTGTTATAAACAGTGAATACGTCGTCATCACTGTTAAGAGATTGGGTCATCTTGCTGGACAGAGCTGCAGGTGGCTTTGGACCGTTCAGGCTTTGCCTTCGGTTGTCGATAACATGCACTGAAGTGTCCCATCATTCCCCACGTCCTGCACTCCTGGCCTCGATGAGGGCAGTTTGAATCTCTCGCCCGATCGCCAGTCTGCCCACACCTGCTGCATTTTTCTTCCTTCACTACGATCTTGCCCGCATCTCTCTTCGAAGGAGCTGGGCACGCCGAACGACTTCGACTACTTCATCGTGCATGGCTGCTCTGCACTGCGTGCACCGCAACAAAGGCTGCTCCTAGCATGCCTGTGCGCATCTGGTAAGCTTGAAAACTGGCAGTCTCCCAGGTTCAAATGATCGAACACGTTTCACCAGGGTCAGATCGGTCTCCTGCAGAAGTTTATTCCTGAGATGTACATCTTGCAACCATTGTGAATGTGGTCATCTGAGTGAAAGCCAAATTCACACAACCTGGCCTGCTGAAAAAGCCTCAGCAAGGACTGAGCAGTTGTCTCTGCTGTTCATGGCATGAGCTGCCAAAAGACATGGCGCCCGTACAGAATGTTCAGCTTCACGGTAAAATAACTGTCAAGTTTTTGAAGAGTTTTCTGATATTCATCATTGTCGTTCGGGGATCCTCTGCTTGAGGATCCTGTAGATCTTCGAATAAGTCTTCCACTTCCATCCCGGCATGGTGCAGCAAATGACATTTTAACTGGTTCGGCTTGTCCCAACCTTCCCCCTGAACATAATACTCGAAAGCCCAGCGCCATCGTTTCAACCAGTCAGCAACTTGGCATACCGATCACGAAAAATCTAAAGGGGGGAGCACTTTGCTCTCCTTGGCCATCCTTGTTGCCAATGTTTTTTACGCTGAGTCTTGGTTGGAACATCACAAGTTCAACACACCTTGGCCTCGACAACAACAAGACTGATTCTTACACAACCAATGCTTAAAACATATAGAAATCAAGGTGTATCCACAAATGCGCAGTGAAGGAAGTAAACCACTAAAAGAGGCCAAACACAGTAGTACAACACAGTGTTGTCTGGCAATTTCAATACACTACAATGCCAAAACACGTACAGCAAAGCAAGCTATAGACAGACAACGAAAGGAGTTGAGAATAGACAATTTCGACCTAATATATTCATAAGTTGTCTACAACATTGACATGAAAAATCCTCATATCGCAATGCTTGAGTGTGTTTTATCAACTTAGTAAGAACACGATATCAAAAATCGAGATTGATATCTTGTTGATCAAGCCGTCTGTTGTATGGGCCAATGCAGCTATCGAT
>JAOWAR010167904.1:0-10041 GCA_028571005.1 Clathrina lutea | reverse complement strand
GACTTGGACCAGACGATGATCCCAGGAGAATCGACAGCTTCAACCGTGTTCAGGGGGGGGGGGGGGCTTGAACTGGTCTGTCCCTCTCCAAAGGGATGACCAGTGCCTCAGCTAATTCCCAACCAAAGTCAAATGAGTCCATATTCTTTTGGGTCCACTTCATTACTCAGAGCGTAAACTGATGAGGCATTGACGCGACCAGTGCCCAAGACGTAGTTGAAGGCCACCATAGTCCACTTGTTGGATTTTGCCTGGTGGTGAAGCTGCCAATCCGCTGGTCCATCACGTAAGTCCCACCTTTTGTTGAGTTGTACAACTTTAAAATGGCAGGCTTCTTGTTGCCATCATCTCTCGTGACACCAGGGATTGGCTGGACGGCCGATGGCACTAAGACATTCTTCTTCCCTGCTCACGTGCCCACATGTAAGACGTTATAGAGAGATCCCTTTCTGAACCAGAACCAGTGGTGCTCAGCTGCCATAAGCATGGAGACAAGTCGTCTTGATGGGCCCTGGTTGCACTTGACTCAGCTGAGAAAGTTGATCCTTCGTCAGGACCGTCAGGGTTCTATTCTTCATCAAGCTCGTCAGTGTCGAACAGGTCCTCCAAGTAGTCAGCACTGTCATCTTCCTCTCGATTTCCACCCAGAAGCGCGGCTACCTCCTCCACAGTCTTCTCCCAGAAGACATCACAACGGACATCAATTTGATAGGAGAGGACGTCAATGCAGTGGAAAAACTTCAGCCAAGTTTGAGGTAGATCTTCACTTGCTCAATTTGTTTCTTTGCTGGTTTGGTTCTTGCACTTGTTTGTGGGTGCTGGAACATGCTAGAACTTTCAATCAAGACGTTCCTTTGGGAGCATTATATTCAATGATGATCACAGAAAGCTCAGGAAACCAACAAAGGAAAGGTTTCCAAGTCTAGCTGTGAACTTCATAGATCCCACAAGAGGGCTGTGGCTCCGCAGAACTTCGACAAATTTTGTTCTTGGTGGCCATGGCAGCAGCCCCACCTTGTACCTTTTTTGACATGGAAACTAAATAGAAGGAAAAGTCAAGGAGGCCCAAACACGGATCTACACAAAGTTCCAAGTTACACTGCTGAAGGTACGTGAGGGGACTTTTTGCCCCCTGCTTGGGTCAGAGAGGGTAGGTCATTTTAGTCTAACGATGATGAGTCACAGTGGTCACCTGGAAGCATCAAGTGGCGGCATGCTACGCGTTGCCCGGAGCCGGTAAAACAGTACTGCCATAGCCTACGACTGCCCCCACTCTCTGGCCAGTGGCGGATGATCTCAGTATTGGCAGGTCCAAACTTCCTACTACCTGGTAGTAGGTAGAGGTTGTTCTTCGTGTTTCCTAAAGAAAAGCCTCGAACTCGAGGCAGGAGAAGAGCCAAGAAAGACGAAAAAATTCGCTAAAAGTTAAAAGCTTCCCCGGCCCGAAAGCTGAGCTTAGTGGGTCAGGCTGTCCCAAAAATAATATTGCCCAGAGAGACTACCAGACATAAAGATAAATTGTCTGGAAACATGGCTCCGATGTCTTAGCTCTGACTGTGCTAGATCTAAGTATCCCAGGAGACACGGGCTAAGAGTGTATTCGGGGTACAGTAGAGGTTCAGTGAACCAGGACAGCAGTCATGGGGACACTCCATACGCTGAGACCCGCTGCACGCTGAAGTCCCCCTGCACGCTGAGTTCCGCTGCACGCCGAGTCCTGCTGCACGGACAGTGCCGATGATGCCCGTGATCGCAGATTGGGTGAGCTGAGAGGGGCCAGAACGTGGAAAGTGAAGGTAACGTCATGCTCACTTTTACAAGTATAAGTCGACGTTGCTCGTTGTGGGATCTTTTGTAATCACGACTAAACTCCACCTGGGCCAGTCAGGCAAGCAATGGAACTGATCATTTGCGGCCAGGACGGTAGATTCTCGCCCCTGAACACAAACAAGTGAGGAGGTGGTGGAGCCCATGGCCAACCACACGCAGCGAGACTCAACGTGCAGGTTGACTGGACGCGACTGGAAGAAGCGTCGACGTTGCCGAGCATAAATCCACAAAGTAGCGCATGCGTACCACAGTCGTCAAGAACCAACGTTTCGCCTCTCTCGCCTCGCTCGGCCGGCAAAAGCTATGTGCTGTAAACAGAGGGACTTACCGCAGGCGTCAGGAGCTTAAAGTTCGTGTCAAACAGGCCGGGGTTTGCTCGATCTGCCACGTGAAACCATGATCCGATCCAATCAAAGGGTAGCCTTTCCTGTGTTTCCCGTCGTTGCAGCGTCATCGGAAGACCAGGTCTGACGTTGACCTGATGCCACCGGTTTCCCGGCCACAGCTTTGGGATGGCAGACCTACTGAGCGGCCATACAGTACAGAAGAGAAGGCTTGCCAAAAGTATCACTACACGGGGATGGACGGCGTTGAACGATTCCACCTGGCGGCTGCAGCGGGACGAAGTGTGCGCACGCGAAGTTGCTTGTTAGGAGCCGGTGCAAACAAGTGCATCACTCTACGGACAGAAAGATCGTTGTCGTTTTCCTTTGAATTAGTCAAGCGCGCGCTAAACCCAGGAAATAGAAGAGCTGACCAACAATGTTATATCACATAGCCAACCACGACATTTAGGCCAAGTGAAACATGAGTAAGAGACCGACGTATGCAAATCAATGGGTTGAAGCGGAACAAGCCGGAAAGAGTATCATCCTACGTACATCCTGAGGGAATCGTCAAGCGCATGCGCGTATGGTGCTGACAAACCACGGCCATAGTGGGTCTTAGGCCGGCCAACTGATGCCAACTTTCTGGCCGGTGGATGACCTTTGGCAGTTCCAAAATCCCTCATAGTAGCCGCAGGGAGATTCGGCAGGAATTTCAGTTACAAAGTTACAGTGTCAGCCACAAAACCGTGCACCTTTTAGCACCGCTTACTCTTTCCTAAAGAACTTCCCAGAAGCTCGAGAGAAGCAATGAAATTGCTACCAAAGCGCTCGTTTAACAATCTTTGGCCTACTGAGGAGCTGACGGGATATCTCGGCGGACAGCCGCGCACGCGAAAGTCTTCTGTGAATTGTAAAGCGAGCAGGCCACATAAGGCTATGGCACTTCCCCCTTCGCACATTCTTCACTGAAGCTTTACACATGAACATAGACTCCCGATTGTTCATTTCTAATTTCCTGGCAAAGTTGAATAGAAAAAAGAGTTGTTTCTTCAGTTGAAGCAAAGTCCATGTTGCTCATCAGTCGTGGTTCAACAAAGAGGGCTTCTGCTACACAGATTTGTCCAATACACCATTGACTCGATCAGATAACCTGTCATGTATGAAGCCCTATAACTCCGCTTTCTTTTTGGCCGAACTCTTTCTAAAATTCACGAGTAAAGAAGAGCTGCCTTTCGACAGGCAGGGAGAAGGCGGTAGAGACCAAAGTCGATCTCCATGGCCATCTCACGCGGCCTGTGACTTGGAATGTGAGATTTTCTTTCGGTGTTCCGGCCACCTGTCTAGATCGAGTCAACCGATCCTCGAGACAGTCAGGCCGTTTTTGGCCCGGGAATCAGTGGTGAACGGTAGTCGACTTTCAATTTCCTCAGCAGGCGTTAAGAATTAAGCTCTACTTGCCTTCTGCACGCTGCATCCTCATGTAGTACATGTGCAGAGGCTGTCCACCAAGCATCAAGTGACGCAGCAAGGGCTATTTTGCATAGGTCTAGGCGGACGAGAGTTTTTGTAGCAACACATAATTTCCTTTTCCGGGAAGTGTATATATGTGATCACCAGAATCAGGGATTCAGGCAAGACCTGGCATGCAGATTGCTGATCATACCTGTTCCAGAGAAAAATGGTCTTTGGCTTTGGTCTTGACAAGAAGTGAAAGACAAAAACGGCTTGCTTTTGCCAACGGCGGGGACGCTTACCTGCATACAGAGGACCTCAAGAGAGGCCAAGGAGCGCCAGTACTATATGCAGTGCTCGAGATTCGTTGTTGCTCCTCATTGTTGCACCTTTAGCCAGGGTACCTTTTCCGCTGCTGGCCACTTAAAGCTCGGAAAGCGAGCACTCGTTACGATATCAGATGACAAACCTTATCGAAGCTTTACAAAATTTGAGCGAGCAATTGCCAGACTGGAAACGCTCTCCTGCTTCCAAGGCGTAGACCTATCTATCGACTAGGTCTGAGTCGTAATTTGTGCCCGTTCAGGACTTCCTTGTTCTCCTCAAGGCAGTTTGATGTAATGGAGCATGGTCTGCGGGAGTTAATGAGTCAGTTCTTGTACATGTTCCTCGAGTCAACCCCTCTGCCTCTCGAGTGCCTTGACTAGGAATAGCGTACTACTTCGCTGCCGTACACGAGATCTATCCGCTCTCCAATCATCTCAACTTTTGTTTCTGCCATTTTCTCTTTCGCCAGGAACGACAAAGCAAGGCAAGTAACTATAGCATTTTGCGGCAACCGACCACATGGATACAGGCATAATGTGAATGGCCCAGCTAAGGGAGTTTCCAATCCTCGCTAGGGCCTACTAGGGCCTACTAGGGGACCTAGTCTAACTGTTTCATGAAGCGTAAATGACATCGCAAAGCGCTAGTGCAACCGAGTGGCGAGTACATGTGAGCGGGACCTTACTGGCCCATCGGAGATCTAGTAGTAGTTAGGAGAAACTTATACATCGGAGATCTAGATCTCCTTGATCACGGCCAATGTAGCCATACAGCTATGCATATCCTATTTTGTTGCCATTGCGGTAACACGAGTAAACCGCGATTGGTGCACGTACATGTACATCCGCCTGAACTACGTGCTGGATGCGGTCGAGATTTTCTTTTGTCAACTTCTTTCAGACTACGGATACTACTACTAAGGGCAATCTCAGACGGCAAAGCATTCCACTTGGGCACAGACACGCAAAGGAAAGAGGACAAATGTCGAGCTGAAGAGGAAGAAGAAGGACAGCGAAGACTATGAGGGGCACGAAATGTGTGTGTAGTTCGAGCAGACAAGCACTCTGGGAACAGTTTCAATGGAGCAGCGTCGACGGTGCCCCTGATCTGAGGTTACTACCTTTTAATTTTCGAAGAAAACGAAGAACTGAATATACCATTCATAAAAGAAAAAGCATTCGCCATATCTGCTCTCTTGCCTGGTAGCTAGTCTTGGTCCCTATAGCGTGCACGCCTCCTGCACCAGGGTCCTCGTGCATGCATGTATTTTCCTCGTGCATGCCATAGCCATGCTTCTCTCGTGTAGTGCTGACTAGGCGGGATTTCATACTCACGTTTGATGCTCAGTTGGAAAGCCGAGGCCTCAGATGTTAGTCTCTACTTACAGCTCACCACACATACGCACCTGCACACTTACACACATACACGCACGCAGCGCGTGCTTGCACACGTGCACGGGTGCAGGCACACACATACACACACACACACGCACACACACACACACACACACACACACACACACACACACACACACACACACACACACACACACACACACACACACCACATACACACATCATTCCTTCTTTTGGCTAACGGTTTTTGGATGCTACCGATCTCTGCAGCCGATGGTGATGGTGAGCTATAGGATCGTAAGGTCAAGATCAATGAGCTGGAATAGTTTCCTATATACCGTCTACTCTGAATGGCACGGTACAATGGCGAAGGTCCGAAATCAAAAGGGGAGAACCTCTTTGAATCACGATCAGCTGCCAGTACGTTTCAAGTCGCCGGGCCTTTAAAACTCTTCTGCTCATGCCAAGTGTATTCCAGAGTTCCACCAAGGCTAGGCTCCGCTTGGCTATCTCACCTCTCGCAACCTCGCGTTCTGTATCTGTTCAAGTGGGAGAGTTGGGGGGAAAGACTGCGTCTTTTTCCGGAAGTTAAAAGCGTTCTTGACTTCTGTTATCACGAACACACCGGCAAATTATTCATGTACATAACCAATGTCGTCTGCCCGAGTGGAAGCACGCGATAAAACAAACCAAAAACGTGCTCAACAAGATCGATATTTCAGGCTTAATCTTGGAGGCGAATTATCTCGGCTGGGTCGAGCTCCGCAGCCTCGGTCATGCCTTGCCAATAACTGGCTATCATTACTTCATCGCAGCCCTGGCGCGTCTTCGGTCAAGTAAAGGAGAATCTCTTTATCCATCTGGCAAGGCGTTCAGGACGTACAACACCGCCAGGAATCTGCTGGAAGGTGAAGCGGCCCTTCAAGAAAGCGGAACGTTGCACTCCCAAGGTAAGTTAGGCCTTCCTTGAATTTCCAAATTCACCAGCCTGAAACGATTTGAACTCCAAACGGCGTTTCAGAAAAAGTGTGTCCACGTTCATTACTTGGTAAAAATAGGTCATAGAAGCAGAGGACGGCAGATACGTGCAGACACTGAAGGCAGACAGTAGGGACAAGCTACTGTAAAGGTGAGAAATGTGACGATGGAGTCACTGTCTCACCTGCGCATGCGTCGATTCCCGTTTTGGCAGGTCTTACGTTCCGGCTAACTTCAACTCCCCACGAACCGCATGCACATGCGCTTTCGCTGAGCACACAAAGGGTGTTCTTCTGCTTCTCCGACTACCTTCTTACCAACTGATGACGGTAGGCATAGTGTCTCCGAAACGTTTCCGGAATTTAAGGTGAAACCTTTTATTGCTTCCCGTTCAGAACATTTCAAGTTACTCGAACATTGTACCCTCCTCTCTGTATCCGAGCCACTTTCCAAATCTTTCGGTGAGCTACCTGGAGTCGACGAAGACCGTGTGGAGAGAGCCGTCCGTGGTGTGCTGGGCTAACCCAGCCCAAGGCTTCTTACTAACTCTTTCAATTGTAAAGCTTCGAAAACTTGCTTTTCTTTTACGAATATTGAAAATACTGTTTAGAGTTAACATGATCTTCGCCTGACGTCAAATATGGGTGCATTGCGTATACACATGGCACGCGCGACTAGAGGCTGACCTGCTTTCCCTGGCCATGATGGCATCGACCGCTTATTCGCGCTCAATTCAATTAGAAGCTACGTTTCTTATTAACCTTGTCACGACCGTCTGTCGGACAAAGTCTTTAGAAGCTGGGTACCGGTCGTCTCCATGGCAGACTGTAAATTTAAGTGGCGTGATGTCACCATGCAAGGCCAGGAAAATGCCGGGACATCAGGCAGCTGCTGACTGTGGTGATTATCAGGCAGCTGCTGACTGTGGTGATCATCAGGAGACGATCGGCATGCCGGCCGGATAGTACTAATCTAATCCTATCCTTCTTTCTGCATGGGAAACGCGGGGTTTGTGATAAGAACATGTCTGCCTCCGGATTGCAGTCACCGTGCAAGTCGTCGGACCTTGCAATGCCGCTTCACCATAAACGTTTCTATCTGCGCATTGTTTCTTTTTTCCTCTAATAATTTGCTGATATGTTGCACGCCTGCAGGACAGCTGGCTGACTCCTTTCCATATCTCGAGAGTGAACAAAGTGCTGGGGACACTTTGAAGGGGTGGGTGAGTTTCACGGCCGGTCGAGCACAGATAAACAGGAAAAGAATTGCTGAAACGCGTTTCGGGACACTCAGAGAGTCCTGAATACCGGGAATCTGGAACGTCTACCAGTTTGATTCTCCTCGTCGTGCATGCCATTAGCTTGACAGTGCTTCAGGATAGAATTCGGAAGACATCGAAGAGTGAGTGCCGTGGGGTGGGTGAACTTTCATCGTTCTTTGGTTCATTACAAGAGACAATCATCAGTGCTTAGGTTCCCGCCAGCTGAGCGGCTGAATGGCCTTACACGGTGAGAATCAGTTCTCTTTTGAAATTAAAGTTTGTAAGAACTTGAACCGCCCTTACACTAATCTGGGCGGCCGATCACTTTCTCGTCAGTTCTGAAATGAAATCTCTGTCATCTCCTGCGAACGCGAGAAAGAGAGACAGAACGAAAGAAAAAAAATCGATGGGCGAATCAGGAATCGATCCCGCGTAGGTGGACTTACGCTCCGATGCTCTACCGACTGGGTTTTCCGCCCGATCTGCTAAACAACTGAGATTAACTCTCGTTTTCTTTCTCTGGTACGTGAACTTTCCGGCTGCTGCGACGGCTAGGGAGTGGCAGCCCGCGCCAACTACTCGGGCGACCCTTTTGCTGCCCAGAAGAGAGGTGGTTTCGAGACTAGGATGCTCTAGCCGAACTAAACCGAAAGCCGTTCACGTGCCAGAGAGAGAGAAAGCGGGAGTTAATCTCGGTGGTTAACGGATCGGGCGGATAGCTCAGTCAGTAGAGCATTGGAAGGCAAATCAAACTTCCCGCGTTCGATTTCCGGTTCGTCCATCGAGTTTTTCTTTCGTTCTTTCTCTCTCGTACCTTCGAGAGAGCTAACAGAGATTCCATTTTGGTTATGGTAATAACCCCCATGAGGGCGTAAAGCTCGCCTTCCTGTAATTCTTAGTTTTCCGAGTGGTCTTTTAATCGGAATACCGACGCAAGAGCAGATATGGCTTCTCATTTCTGAAAAAACAAACAAACAAACAAGAATTCAGTTCCTAATTTGTGTTTAAAATTTCTCCCAGGCCGGCTGGAGTGATCGATGAAATTGCTTTTTTCACTCTGATTAGAAGAAGAAATCAAACGGTGTGGATCACCATGGCCTTGAAGAAGGTGAGGTTCTCGCCGTTTTCGATGAAGTTAGTGACTTTACGCTCATCCCTTCTCACTTCCCCGGTTGTCCCTCGCTGACCGCACTGCACATCTTTCAAGCACCTTCCAGGCTTTGCCCGCTTGACTCTCCCCTCATTCCTGAAAGTCAAAGTCGAAGTGTGGTATACATGATACACAGAAAACTAACACTGAGGAGAAAATGGAGAGGATTGAATAGCTCGATAGACTGCAGTCCAAGAGTGAAGTAAGTTTAGAAAGCGATTCGCCACATGAAGAAGCCCATGTGGGGAAACGTTTCCTATATTTACTTCTCAGACTGGAACCATCAAAGGATTGAGTTCAAGGGCTAATGAAACTGAAAGATTGGATGCTGTTCTTCTTCTTGTGCGGACGTGGTCATGGTTATTGGCATGAGCAGAGATCGTTTATATATATATATATAATTACTTGGTTTGTTGCAAAGGCGAACTAAAATCCACACCTCTGGCGGAGCTAGATCGGCTATTCCAGACCAGGCTTGTCTAGGCGTTTCGCCCCAGGCCAGGGCGCCTTAGTACCCGCGACACGCCTGGTCTGGATTGTATATTTCATTGATTTTTTGTCATTCTCTTGGCTTGCAAGATGGTGATACCGATCATTCACCTTCTCAGCTAGATACCCTCAGCGGTAAGGGGAGTTCAGTGAAGCCTTCAACAGACGGGGAATGGGTAGAATTCATTCTTTAATAGATGAGGAATGGGTAGAGAGAAGGGGATAACAACCGGCAGATTACAATGCGAGGAGAGAGAATCTATTGCAGCAAGAATGAAAAAAATATATATGAAGAAAGGTAAACTGCTGAGAACATCCAAAAAATGTCCCGCCCATGAACTTCAAATTTGTACTCAATTTTGACAGGACTCTTCTCGTCTTGTGTTCAGATAATCGTCCAGGCTGTCTTCAGCATTTGGCCGTTTGTCGGACTCCTCCCCAACTTCATCCCAGAACTTCAGGCTCAGCGTAAGTTCCTACCATTAGATAAACGTTCTTTCCTTTTCTTTTCTCTGAATATTAATCGCCCAACCCTGTCAACTGAATTCCAGTTTATTGACCAGCACCTGAAAGATGAGCTCCTCCCTTAAGTTCAAGGAGCCATTCTGTCTCCTAGGTGACAGAATGTGCACTGGGTCTTTTCATGAGCAAATTATTACCACCGTTAGGCCCGTAGAAACTGTAGGTAGTTCCTCACAAAATTTTTACCACAGTCAGGCCCCAAGGGACTGTAGGTGGTTCCTTACAAAATCGTTAGGCGTGTGTGTGTGTGTGTGTGTGTGTGTGTGTGTGTGTGTGTGTGTGTGTGTGTGTGTGTGTGTGTGTCTTATTGCGCGACAAAAGATAGAGGTGAGAGTGCGCGCGAAAAAA
>JAOWAR010167893.1:0-10042 GCA_028571005.1 Clathrina lutea | reverse complement strand
GACAGACAGACAGACAGACAGACAGACAGACAGACAGACAGACAGACAGACAGACAGACAGACAGACAGACAGAGAGGCAGAGTAAAGAGAGATCACGTTCAAGTAAAAACCAATCACGTCACCACTGGCAAGTCAACGAGCTGCCGGAAAACTTCCCCTAACCGGCAACTGTTCAGCTCGACTTGAAGCCAGGCACGCGTGGTGTATATACACGCCGAAAGAGAAGGAATTCACACCGCAGATCGTCGCTGATTCACAGTGGTAGCCCTCCAGGCAGCAAAAAAAAAAAAATGCTTCAACAAGCAAGCCTGGCCGCCACTGTGAGCTACCGCAGCCTCAAAACCCGAATGAGAAAGAGACATAGAGACAGAGAGAGAACGCAGATCCCTTGTTTCTCAAAACTGATATTACAGTGATTTTGAATTGAGCTAACCACGGCCAAACGAACACCGACTTTAGCAATCTCGGCCAGATACTGGCCCACAAGTAGTTCAATAGATTTTTTGAGCTCTTCACTGAATAACACGACACACAAAAGTCGGCTCACCCTCTCAATCGTCAGTCTGTGCTGTGGTTCCTCGCAGTTACCCGAAGCTGAAACAAAATGGTGCCGACGCGAAGCAACCTAAGTTCGACCGTGGTCTCGAAGTCCTGAACGTGTCCAGTGGTCCACTCCAAGTCGCCGCGGACAGCCTTGAGCGCGACAGCTGCATCCTGCCTGAGACGGCAGTTCAAACGCGGTCGGCCAAACCACAGTACACTTACACTCATATGGGACGGACCAAACCTTAGAAGGCAGGCCCGGCGAAATCATGCCACGGGCTGTGTTTAATGTTTTATTTGTCGTGTGCACTCGCTCCCCAACACTTGCAAGTCGGGACTTCTGGTACCCGCTGAGCACGATGAGTGGCGAATGGACTTGCCTCAAAACTTCTCCTCGCACATTTATTCCCAGTGTTATCGAGAAAGAGGCTTGTCGCGTAAGGGGAATTTTTTTGCATATCTCTTGTCACGTCTATCATCGAGGTAAGGCTCGGCGCCGCGGCAGTACTATCGTTGCGTCCGGCGGAGGCGTCACTCGTCTAGGAGTATAGCCTAACATGAGGGAAAAGACATTATACATGTAGGTTGGAAGGTGGACAAACGGAGAAGGGAAAGAAAGGGCATGAAAAAAAAGCAAGGAGGGAATTCCACGAGTGGAGAGACTCAGAGAGGGTGTGCGTGTGTGTGTGTGTGAGAGAGAGAGAGAGAGAGAGAGAGAGAAAGGCAGGCAGATAGACAGACGGACGGACGGACGGACGGACAAACTGAAGGATGGAGGGGCATATAGACTTTGGGCAAAGAAATGTGACACTCCGTTGAAACGCAGAAGAGAAGGAAAAGACAAGAGAAGGAGGATGGGAAAGAAAGAAGAGAGAGAGCAAGCTTACTTGGCAGTGAACGAAAAGGCACGGATATACGGGAAAGGGGACATAGGTCACGTCTGATGTGCATGGCCAGTTCACATCGTCAGAGCAAGGCATTGAATGGTGGGTCGGGACGGAAAAAGGCTATCGTTGCGCCGGCTAACGCCTGCGTGCGCTCGTGAAACTCTAGGTTGTATCTGCGCACCAATCGATCAGGGAAAACTGGAAAAGAGAAAGGTGAAAGCTGGCTCACTGCTCTTCTATTTTTCCAACATTTTTTTTGACCTTCCAACCCATGGAATGCGGACATCTTATCTCCGGGACATATACTCGGAGCTTGGTAAAAGGCGGGTAGCGTCTGTAAGCGAAGTGAAATGTCCGCCCGGAAAATCTCCTTTAAACTGCAGCGTGCAGGGGCCTTAATTTTTCCGACAAAGTGTACACTGCTTGGGAGATCTCACGGAAAATGGGTACGAATAACCTCAATTGGACTTTTTCCAAGGAGAAGCCCTTTAGTTTGACAAAGCATTAATGATAAACGATTCCACGATGTGCGTCATGTTGCCACAATTGTTGGCGGCAGCGAAAGCGATCGTCTTTTCGACGACGGTACACCTCACAATACACCTGTCCCGGATTTACTCCTCAAAGTTTCGACCTCCATACTCGCGATCGTGAACTTCTCTTCCCCTTCTCCCCGCGATCGGCGCGTGACTTTCGTCTCTCTCCTGCCCGACTAAACTCACCGCCCCCGCAATTCATGTGGCAGGCCGCTGCCTGTCACCACTAGTGTCACGATGACAAGCATACCTCTGGCGCACATGCAGAGAAGATCTGGCGCGCATGCAGAGAAGATCTTCACAGCTCACGTGCTCTCTGACAACAAAGACACCCCGGCGGGCAGTTGGACAGCACCGTCTCAGTCAAACGTATTGCGTGTACAGGTTTCTCTTCCCCATGATGCCCCAACCCTCGTATGTAGACTATCTTTGTGCAGAAGATGTATTAGCACCAAGTTGTCCAACAAATGGTCGCTCAAGAAGGTACATGTATGTAGCTATTATGCGCTAGCGGATTCTCTCTTATCGGCGATCTAGCGATCTAGCCGCATTTACATTTCATCGCACAGCTGAGGCCCAGACACGTTCAGGCGCACGTAGTGGGATTGTCACCTCTGTTATGTAACTGTTAACAACTTACAGGCTGAGGCAAAATTATACGGAAGTATATTGAACACGAGCATTCAGCGATTTTTCGGAGTCTCATCAACGGCGCGCCGCTGGAGCTTCAATGTCATTGGGTCAAACACTGGGCTGTCCGGTAATCGTAATTGTTATTATTATTCCGTAGGCGCGATACCCCGATGAAGCTACAACCAACAGATCTCTCAGTGATTCCCAGATCAATGAAATAGTACGCAGCCTAACGTCAGCTCATGCACTCCTACGCGTTTCACAAGAAAGAAGACAACCACAATAACCGGGCTGCACACAGCACTCAGCACACAAGGTACACCCGTGTCACATCAGAAACTGCAAAACGCGTGTATCATGGATCAAGGAGATGTGACAACAACAACAGCAAAAAAAATGAATGAAACTCATGACAGAAGCCAAACAACAGAATGAACACTCTAATTTCAGTGCAGGCCTTGGAAATTTTATAAGGTTAGATTGACAAATCTCATGATTAGCCATTAAGCTCAGATTGGTAGAGTCTTTTTTCAAGAAAAAAAAAGATTATCGCTACAAAGCATTCCAATCAAAAAGAATGAGAGAGGCACCTGTTGTACACTGTTCCTGCCGATTTCTCTCTCTCTCTCTCTCTCTCTCTCTCCTTCCCTCCCTCCCTCCTTCCAGTAAGCTCGAGCTCACTGAATCACGCAGCAACAGCGTCCCGAGTCTGTCCCATAGCTCAATGCTCTGCGCTCCATCATAGAGCGCCGTTCCAACGCAGCGGTTGCTGCCTTGTGAAAAATCGCTTTCAAACCCTCGCCTTTCAAAGCCGAACACTCCATATAACACTTGGCTCCAATGCTGTTCGTAACTGAACGCGCTTCCGCCGGCTCGACCAGCTTTTCGTTTTTGGCTTGCAGAGCGGAGAGCACCAAAGGGTTGCCACGGTTGTCGGACTTGTTCCCCACGAGAATGATCGGAACGTCGGGGGCGTGTCTTTTCAGCTCGGGTGCCCAAACCTCCTCGACGTTGAGGAAACTCGTCCGCGAGTCGACAGCGAAGCAGAGGATGATGACGTCGACCCCATTGTACGACACGACCCTCAGGTCTTTAAAGTCTTCTTGGCCGGCGGTGTCCGAAATAACCAGCTGGATCTGTTTCTGGTCTACCTCGAGGTCCGTCACAACCGTATCGATCACTGTGGGCGTGTAGCGATCAGGGAACTTGTTCTGGGTGAAAGCGATCAGGCTGCATGTCTTGCCACAGCCACCGTCTCCCGTGATGGTGACATTAAACCGATTTTTCCCGCTCTCTGTGCCGTAGTCCATTTTCCAGTCCGTGAAGAAGACAAAACGCAACACGAAAAAGCAAGAAAAGGCACAACGTTCTCTCTGAGACCTGTTGGAGAGGTGCGCTGCTGCCGAAGCTCGTTTTGCTTCCCTTAGTCAGATAGACCGTTCACGAGCAGTGATGTGGAGAAAGAGATCGATTGATAGAGAGCGAGAAAGACGAAGCTTTTTGACAAGCTCCTGTTTCTTCTTCTGTCCCAGCGTCTTTGTCCTGAGCTCGGCTGCTACCAGTACGCTTGACTGTGGCGGAGATGCTCGTGAGAAAATGAGACGTGTCCCTGAGCTCCATTACTATTCGGTGTGACGAACAGGACTCTCACGTTTTCCTACCGTCCTTAGAAACAGCCCAAACTGATTGTCTAGCTAAATTTTCCAGGTCGAGCTGCCAGCCCTGAAGTTTGTGCTAAATCTCCAAAATCACTGCCCCTTCCCGCGCTCCATTCCTTCCTCTGTGCACCCAAGATGCCTTGTCACGGCAACGCAAGACCAATAGGTAGGAGGAGGAGGAGGGGGAGGAGGAGGAGGAGACAGAGGCAGAGAAAGAGGTTATCAATCGAAGAACATTTCCTCACGTTCAAAATACGTGCCGAGACCGGGACCGCGAGTCCGCGACTCGAACCTGCGGACTAATCGCCTAGCAGGCGAGAATCACCTGACTATCGGGAATTACCTGACTATCCACTACTATCGGGAATCACCTGACTATCCACTACGCCATCACGTGACTATCCACTACGCCATCAAGTCATGATCAATAAAGGATGGGCGATGGCGCAGTTTCAAGATCAGGCTATGTCGTCCGCCCGGTAGTCCGCGGTCTGGAAGATGGTAGCGATTAGCACGTAGCCTACTACGTACTATCGTCTGCTACGCGATTTCGTGTCGCAGGCTCGAATACTGATATGGGCATGGATTTTGAGCGTCAGGAAATTTTCTTCGATTGCATTTCTCCGTGCGGTCACACAGCTTCGCCCGTCGACGTCATCGCCTCGGGATTGGTGATGGGCGACGAAAGGAGTGCTTTACGATATCAATTAAATTCGAGGGATACGGACATATTTCCTTTGGGAAATGTAGCGCAAAATGACGAACGCCAACATAACGCCTGCACGCGAGGCGGTGAGATGCCGCCCGAAGAGATTTTCAGCCTGCAGCATGCACCCACCGGCCTATCCTAACAGGTTTTTTGTCACCGAATTGCAAAACACTTGCGTGAAAGATCTGATTACAAAAAAATGAAAAGGGAGTTTGAGAATCGGGACTTTTTTCTCAAGGAGGTCAAAAAGACCGTTGAGTTCGACAGCGGAGTTGAACATGTTGAAACAAGGGCGGAGGAGAGCTTAGTATGTGCGTCACATTATTCTCGTTAGGACAATTGTCGGTGGCAGCGATCGGGAAACCTACCCCTCATCATGCAGCTTTCCCCGACTGACCCCGTGAAGTCCCCTTCTCTTTTCTCTCTCCATCACCCCCGCGGTGTTGTTCATCTCTCCGCTATCGCGTGACTTATATACGGCTTTCGTGAATCTACCGTGGCCACGCTTAGACTCACGCCTTACAATATCTTATGTGGATTGCTGCTCATACTTCCGTGCGTTTCCCTCCTCGATGCTCTGAACCTCGCACCCTGGCAATCTCTGTGCAAAACAACGACAGATTTTTAAAGAGGGTTTCCATTGACAAAAAGAAACCCCAAAGCATTCGTGCTGGTGCCTGTATTCCCCAACCGGGTAGGTACCCTCATCAACGAGGTCTCCTTCACATAATCTAGAGGACGGAAAAAGCGATTGTGAAGAGTTCAAAGAGCACGTTGAAGAGGAATGCTGGCGTTGGTATTGAGCTTATAGCAACGCCAGTCGTGCCAAGCATGTCTTAGTGAGTGCTACTCTGGAGGGCGTGTAAGCCCTATCAAGCCAAGGCTGGCTACATCTTGCGGCTGAGTGGGCTCTCGAGGGTACTTTCCCAATGCTGAACCGCAGCTCCTCGTTCAAAATGACGACCTTGTCTCTTTCGGTCGTTTGTCTTTCCTCCTTTTTTTCTTTTTTCTTGTGGTATGGCATGATTTGGCATGCGAAAGTTAGGAATGAAAATAAAGAGAAAATTTGACTGTGGACCTTTTGAAGTAGCACTAGCTAGAGGCATTTTGTAGGCACATCATCTACGGCCTCAAACCCACATCGTTTTTTTTTTCTGATATTCCTATGGACAATATCTGGAAAAGGCGTAGCTAGGCCTGAGGTCTTTAAACAGGCACAGACCCCGCTGCCAATACAAGTATGGTGGACCCAGGCTCACCCGTGCCATGACGATACCGTGGTCGATATTCAACGCAAGCACATGACGCACCGGTCAGCGGGAACGTTCTACCAGTCTGCCCATCGTATGGCTCTTTACTCCAAAATTTCTAGAGCTTGACAACAATAAGAAGTTTGAGCTTAGAGATCGACTTTTTTTTTTATCCAGACGCACTTCGGCAGAAAAATAGTTTTATTACTGACAAATAGTGAATGAAGCTATCTTAAAATGTTGCCAAGCGCTTTGGCCGGGTGTGCAACACCTTCATCACTCACAAAAAGTGCAAGTCACCATTGGAACTCATGGCTGTCTCAGTAGGAAACTATTTTCTTATATATACTACCTGCAACAAGAGGAGAGAAGTGCTTAGAGCCTATACGCTGCTTTTTTCGTGCCTTGGTGAGAGATAGCGCTAAAGGGTAATAAAAATTAACTGGTGCCAAGTTCAATGTCGTGCCGTTTGTTCAACGCCAGCTTTTGTGCTTTAATTTCCATGACCTCCTCTTTGTGCAGACACAAGATGCGGAACTTTATGCAGATCTTAGATAGTTTTGAAACGAATAGGACGAATATTCGGCATTCGTTCGTTAATATTGGACCACGAAGACATTTTCCATTAACGAATACTCGCAAAAAGAAAATGAGTGAGAGTCCCTGTGCCCACCTGTGCACGTGCGAATCCGCACATTGGCCCAAGAATGGCAAGGTGTGTGGAGTAGGAGGTTCAACGGAAAAAAGCGGTAAGATGAAGTTTGCTGCAAGCCACGAGTGTGAATTACCACTAAAGCACAACGGCAGAGCCATCATGTCCAACTTGCACGCGAGGCACAGCAGAGCCGAGGCGGAGCTACGGCGAGGCAGCAGTCGACAATCGAGCGCTTCGTCAAATCGAAACCAAACCGGGCCAAGATCTGCTCAATTCCGAGATCAAGCGACCTTGCTGACCATATTGCGCGATGGTGTTGCACTGACCCGATATCGTTTCGCCTGTGAGCGATATCGTTGCGTTCAGGACTTGCTGGCTTTTATCGAGCCAGGTTTCGTCGTTCTGTCGCACACCCATATCGCGGAAACCATCCGAATTCGAAAGAGGCATTTGAATGGGTGGAGCTGATGAAATGTTTGCTGCAGGAGTGTGCCGCGTACGCGTTCGACTGACGGGTGGACAAGCCATTCGACGGAGGCGTTCGCCACAGTAGGGCATTCATTACCTTGTGCAAACATCTTCCCTTGCGGAAAATTGCAGCAATACCAGGCGGAATCCGCCATCTCTGTGCGCTTTGAGAGAACGAATTTTCCTGGGTCAGTTATACTTGGGAGTAAGAATTGCTGAAATTCTCCGAGAGGCAACGGCCAGATTTATTGTAGTTGAAGGTGATGCTGCTCAAGCGAGCCGTGAGCCATTAGTGGTAATCGTCCTCTCTCTAGCTCATTCTTCCCTCCCCCACCCTCTCTCCCTGCACTCTCGATTCTTGAAGTTGTAGAATGTTCAAAGAATACTGTCAGTAAGGGTGATACTTTAAGCTGAAGCATTTGGACTGCTTTCCAGCGCTGATGGCAATGTTTGGGGAATGCTGGCACTGTTAAAGAATATTTTTCGGTATTCGTTCGTCAAGAAAAGAACTATTTGTTTGTGGATTAGTATATTCATTTTAACAATAATCTTAAACTATTGGGGTTGTCATTTGGGTGTCGGTCACGATGATAATGATCACCGAAGACAGATGAGGCGAGCTTGTATGTGGCTGCATTCACATGTTCTTTCGCACGCTCATGGACTTGAAATTTTGGCCGGATATGGGAGTCTTGGCAAAGTAGGCACTTGGCTGAGCATACACTAAAGAATTTTTTTTAAACATGTCATTACTGGGCAGCACTTACTCTAGCGCGTTCATCTCACAACCAGCGTGTAAAGCCACAAAAGCTGGACGTGACATGAAAGTGCTAGAGTAAGCACTGCCCAGCACATGTTAGAGCAGTTCTGTAGTTGTATAGTCAGACAAGTGCCTTCTTTGCCAAAACTCCCACATCCGGCCCAAATGTCAGCTCCGTGAGCGTGTGAAAGAACCGACATGAACACAGCTCAAAACGAAACTCTTTAGGCGTAACCCTCATCGTTGAGTTCAGGATACATGTATGATGAGAAATTTTGAGGTTGCAAAATTCTTCCTGGCTCCTTCAAAGCTTTAGTGCACTAATCTCCCCCGCCAGCAGCCAAGATCAGGGGAGAGGGAAATAAGAAAAAGAGGGAAGACGTTCTTTTTTCTTTTCTTTTTTTTTGTTCATTTTCCCCCTACAATCGAGTCTTGGTTGGGGACAAGCGTAGGTTTACCCACTACTCAGAACTTTTCTTAGAAGCAGAATGAAAGTGATGTATCAAAAGATGGGAAATGGTTTATTATTCTTGACATTTTGGCATTCCACACACTCAATAGAAGATCTAGAGGTTGCTTAGCAACAACCAATGACATAAGTATCCTGCGAAAGGCATAAAACGCCGACACGCACGCAAACATCTTTTCCATCATACCATCCTTCAGTTTCATCTTTTGTCATCTTTCTGCTTATCGATAAAAAGTTAGGGAACAAATTAGCTTAAGAGGCATGCAGGCATCTATCAGAGGTTGAACTGAACGGGGCTGAGGGCTGTCCTGACTATAGCTTGGGTCAAAATTCAGAAGATGGTTGGGGGCATTACCAGCAAGCACTTGGACGATCTTTGCAGATGCCTGCTATTCAGCTTGTATGATTGACAGGTCTTCTGCATTTACCCGTAACGAGGAGTCTAAACAGACGACTTAATTTTGATGAGAATAATGAAAATGTGTATGTACTCCTTCATTGAACTCTGCCGTCCACTTCTTCATACCACTGCGAGGAAGTTTTCCCTATGAGTCGACTGCCAAACAAAGAGCGGAGAGACGTCTGCGTCTTGGTTGTGCAAGCCACTCAAATCGGCAATCCTGTCCAGACCGGTGCTATCAAACCGTCATTCCACTCAAGCTTGCTCCCCTTTACACTGAGAAAAATCAATGAAGGTAGGTTTTTTGGCACTAAGTGTTTGCCACACAAAATTATTTTCAGGTAACCGAGCTGATCAGAAGAAGTCTTTTCTGACATATGAGGTCTCCCACAACGTTCAATGCACGCTCACCCTCCATGTCACTGAGCCAAATGGAGCTACAAGAGCAGGCAAAATATATTTCCGAACAGGCTAGACCCGTTTAGACACTGTCGCTGTGACACACTGCCTCAATTGATAGATTGTATGTGTTTACCACAGCTTACAGCTGGTTGATAGACGATGGGCTGTTCAAATTTCAATGACCATAGTAGTGACATTCCAAACTGCTTGGTGTGACCAGGAGGTGCCAGTTTCATGGTGCCACCCGGCTATAGTTTCAGCATTCTTCAGAGAGAGAGAGAGAGAGGAGAAAGCCATGCAAGCTACAAGCAGACATTCGAACCTGCGACATCCTTTCCTGGCATAGTCGGAGTGGTGGGCTCTAAAACGATCTACCAACCCATGATGATCGATACTTGCAAGTTTGCTAAGTAGATTAGCCGTCATAACAGTGCAGAAGACTTACCACAGCCATACAGGTGTGTTTGTTCTTTATTTGTTTCCTTCTTTCTTTCTTTTCTTCCAAACCAGAGACCGATTGGTGGACATTTCATTAGACTGGGGAAAGGGAGAGGAAGGGTGAGAAGAGAAAGAAAAATCTCAAATTTTCACCCGCAGGGCTTCATCAGGAGAGGAGAGAAAGTTAGACAAGAACGGCAGGGAAATGTTGGGGTAGCGATGTTAAAAGGGTC
>JAOWAR010167882.1:0-10042 GCA_028571005.1 Clathrina lutea | reverse complement strand
TCTTTCTTTTTCTGTTTACCGCCAGACCCCTTTCCACCTCTCTAGCACACCACTAACATTCCCCGACTTTTCGTATTTTCAGAACCCCCTTAGCACCCTTTAGCAGCCCCAGCTCTACTTAAGTCAGAGGTGTTGCGTTTCAATCATTGGTACAATTTCTGAAGATCGGCTTTGTCCATGAAATTCAGAGTTACATGCACTTTACCATTCCTCTTCTGATGTGATACAGCTCTTTACCGTTCCTCTTCTGATGTGAAAAAGATCTTTACTGTTCCTTTTCTGATGTGAAATAGCTCTTTACCGTTCCTCTTCTGATGTAATATAGCTCTTTACCGTTCCTCTTCTGATGTGATAGAGCTCTGTCTGGTTCCCACCTCTCAGACTCCTACTCGTACTAATATAAAACATCTATATTATATCATGAACAAATGCTTACACGATACGCTGTAGTCATAGTGAGCGGGAAAGCTTTTCTCCTCCATTGATTGCCTTGGTTACCAGCAATGAAAGCGATGCTGATGTTCCCAGAAGCTGTGATGGCACGCACATCAAGGTAATTGATGTCGCTTCCGTACATGTGGTACCAGAATGCTGCTGAGCAGTTTGCGCGTGGAGGTGGGTTGAATGCCGGAGAGAGCATGACAGCAATGTCACCACTGCTACGAGGGAAAGAGGTCTCAATATACATGTAGTAGCCAAGAGTGCTGTTCAGTGTGTGGTCCACACTTGGACCAGTGCCGAAGGACGAGGTCGCCCCACTTGCACGTGTCCAGTCAAAGTCGTCCACACTCTTCACTTGAGTGAAGCCGTCAGCTCCATCCTCAAAGTCCACAGTCAGGCAGCCTGAGCAATGAACACAGCACAAACTATTATACCAGGCACCTTGTACAGAACATGCAAGCCGTGTAGGCAATACTGTAACACTTGAACTTTGAATTGCTTGCGTAAAGAAAGGACCTAAAAGTGAATACTTGTCACAAATTTAAACGTGTGGAAAGACAATGATGAGAGAAAAATGATGGTACCACCACCCGTACAGTAACTCCACATATGGCCAAATAGTTATATTACTTGGATGTATGAGTGTTACGCCAGTATATTGTATTGTGCGACGCCAATACTGACGGTCCAACTGTTTTAACTTTTTGAGAATTGGTTGCTAGTCTCACCTGGAGCCGCAGTCGGAGCCACAGGGGGAAGTGTGTATATGAGATCTGACCACGAAACAAAAGTACACATTATGATTAAAACTATGAAAAAAACACATGATATGACTGAAACTATCTAATAAATTACTTGTTATGATTAAAGCTATAAAAAATACATATGATTAAAACTATATAATAAAATACGCAACATGATTAAACTAGAAAAATGCATGATAGAATTCAAACTATATAAAAATACACGATTTGATCAAACATGAAGTAAATATCAATATGCTGCACATTTAGTGCAGAGCAAGCCATGTCTTGACGACGAGACATTTAAAAATCTCTGGGTCAAGTATCTTACCGGTCACACGGTACAGGTCATACTTTCCACTGGCACCCATGCGATAGCTGTTTGTTCTTCCACTGTCCCACTTGACGCGCAACCAGCCAGCGGAGCTCAAAGTTCCCACCACCGTTCCTTGACCAAAGTTGTCCTGGCTTCCCCACTGCCAGTCCTTGCCACGCACCACGCGCGTGCCGACAGCGAAGAGGGAGGATATTTGTGCTGAAGGATACTTACTGTAGTCAAGCTGAGCTAAATGGACCAAGCAGAAGAGGAATGACTTGTATAAACCACAGAAATGAAAAATAATCTGTATTATGACAATTAGAGGCCTTTAATTTGACTTACCTGAGAGCAAATTAGCCTGTGAGACAAACAACGGCTATGTTCTACCTTTATTGATCGTTTACCACACAAAGGGCTTACTTGGACAGCATCCCACACCAAATGCAATGTCATCCAAAGCAATGTCTCCAGTGAAGCTTGTTCCAGCAATGCCTTCAAACGCAACCTGCAAAAAAGATAGGCGGATAATTCAAAAATTGTAGACATGACTCAGCCTGACATGACTCATGAAGTGTCAGAAAAAGAATTTATTTGATATATTTGGTGTTCTACACCGTAAGTTTAGTCATGTCCATAATTTTTGAATATTCACAACTAGCAGTGTCATCAAGCTGGGCTTTCAAACTTCTCAAAAATAATCTGGTTCAATGTGCTGGCAGGAATAAATGGGGTATATGCAGCGCACAGCCACCTCACTCAGATACCATTGTAACTGACACAAACACATTCCAGCCCTGCAGTGTATTAACATTTAGTATATATTTAGCGGCCGGGCGCGAACCATGCGAGCTGCGTGAACCACATGACCCGGGAGGGAAGGACATGAAGAGGAATGTACAGCATGTGAAGCGATTCTACGTCAGACGAGGCAAGCGGCTCGGCAAGCGCAGCGAAGGATGTCGACGCAGCGAAGGACATCGAGGCTACGGCCAACTCTGAGGGACCCACAGGTCCGGTGCAGAGCTCCGCTGATGGGCCGGCCGGTGACATTAGTCATTCGAGTCGTGAGAAACGACCCCCCCCTCCCCCCTCTTACCTGAATGACTATGTTACTTGAATTATATGCATTGCTGACATTTGGAGAAAAGGGAGGAATGTAGTGTATTAATAGTTAGTATATATTTAGCGGCCGGGTGTGAACCGCACGCTGAGTGATGCTATTTGTGTAGTGTTGTGTTTGGGTCACACCATATATTGGGTGGCCCAAAAGTGGTGAGTTGTTCTGTTCGGTTCTGTCGGTGTGTGAGAATGATCACTCTACCAGTGGTATAGTGCTTTTCACAAAGATTACGTTGACGAGTATTACAAGCCCCTACATTCACTCAGATACCATTGCAACGGACACATACACATTCCAGTCCCTGCATTCACTCAGACACGTATACCATTGTAACTGACACAAACATTCCGGTCCATACATTTGCTCAGATACCATTGTAACTGACACATATACATTCCAGTCTCTACATTTTCACCCTGCTCATTACCGGGCTTGACCTGTATACTCACCCACTACCCACCCTCCCTATTCAGAGTTGTGAATTTAAGGCACATACTTGGAAGAGGCCAGTCGTTCTTGGCACACGGAAGGTGGCCAAATTCCACTTGTTGCCTTGGTTACCCTTCTTGGTCCAAACAGTGGTGTTTGATCCATTGGCAAATTGGAGGTAGACATTGAGAGTGTTGACAGAAGCTCCATACATGTGGTACCAGAAAGAGGCAGTACAGGAATCCCCAGGTGGAGACGGGTACTTAGGGGAGACCAGGACTGCTCGGTCGCCGTTGGTGCGGGGGAATGACGTCTCAATGTACACATATTTCCCTGTTTAATGAGAAAAGAATGTTTTAAGTACATTACAGCAAACAGAAAACCTTGTACAAAATGTTTCCAAGGTGCCATGAATAAAACATGACACACAAACTAAAAAATGCTAAACACAGCATGAGTAGGAAACAACTGTACTTTACCTGGTCGAAGCATTGCACTTGTTTTCAGAAACAACAGTACCTTACCTGGTCGAAGCATTGCATTTGTCTTCAGAAACAAATGAAGGGTCTTAATGAACTTCAGAATTGGCTGAGCAGCAGAGCAGTTAAGCTTGTAGTAATCCAGCTGTCCTAGGCGATGGTGCCGCATGTTGCTAGCTACAGGCGATGGTGCCGCAGGTTGCTAGCTATAGGTGATGGTGCCGCAGGTTGCTAGCTATAGGTGATCGTGCCGTAGGTTGCTAGCTATAGGCTATGGTGCAGCAGGTTGCTAGCTATAGGTGATGGTGCCGTAGGTTGCTAGCTATAGGCTATGGTGCCACAGGTTGCCAGCTATAGGTGGTGGTGCCGCAGGTTGCTAGCTATAGGCTATGGTGCCGCAGGTTGCCAGCTATAGGCTATGGTGCCGCAGGTTGCTAGCTATAGGTGATGGTGCTGCAAGGTGCCAGGCGATGGCAACGCAGGTTGGAGACCACTTAATGTCTTTTATTTCTTTAATTTTTCTCTCCTCGCCAAATGCGAACATTCCTTTCTTTCATTTACATCATGAACGCAAGATATGGACCTTTAGCGTCCTGTGACCCATGACCCCTGACCACTTAGGGAAAAAAGTAATTTTAATTTACAGAAGATATCAGGTTGATCAGCCTACCAGCACTGTTTCCTAGTGTGTGATCAGAAGATGGTCCAGTGCCAAACGACCCAGTCGCGCCTGACTGCACAGTCCAGTCGAAGCTGTCCTTTGATGATTGGCTGTATCCCATAAGTCCACTCTCAAATGTCGTTGGTGGTCGACAGGCTGTTGAAAACACACACATTGCAAGGTAGCAGTTTTCCTTTCAGTCCAATGTGGACAGTGGACACTTTCAGCTGGTTATCACTGGGATGGTGCATCTGATTCTGTAAAGAAAGTTTGCAATGCATGATGCATGGTTGTAAACGTATAATTCATCGGTACAAACGTGGTCACACCCAAAATGAGTAACTCTGACTTCAGCCTTTGATCCTGACCAATAACAGATGCTACTGACCAGTAACCTGTGGAGGTGCGGGTGTCGTTGGCTGAGGTGTGGGTGGGTTTTTCAAATCTGGAGAAAACGAAGATGGAGAAAAATAAGGATAGAAGAAGATTGAGAAGCCAAAAAGAGCACAGAATATTTTGGAGAAGTCTGAAAATACCCTCCTGGTTATTGCCTGGTTATCGCCACGTTATCCCTGTGACTGCTTGTATGGCACACACTGGAGTTTGATTACAAACAACAGGCCCCATCATCCGGGGGACTGCTTGTAATTGGATGGCACACACTGAGACGGTAGGTGGCGTTGATGTATCTACATGTATAGATGAGAGAGTATCCATCTGTCTGTGTGTCCAGGAGACAGTATCCATCTGTCTATGTGTCCAGGATAAATGTCGAGTCAGGGCAACGAATGGTGACCAGATTTGCCCATGTTGGTTCTTTGCCCTCCCAGTTAAGTTTCACCGGATTTTGGGTTTGTTCGCGGGTTCTTTCCCGTCAATCAGGTGTTTGATGGAGTTTTCATTTTCCTTGCATCTATGGCTGACTGCCTGGGTTAGAGGTTAGAGCTACTTGGCGCCCACTGCTGCTGCACAACGCAGCACTAATAAAACCTCTCACCCGAGCGGCTAATTGTACTTTGGGTTGTCACCTCAGTTCATGCATTCATCACTCCGAAGGTTTGTGGAGGGGGGGAAGGTGAGTTTGTGGAGGGGGTAGGAGCCAAATGTGAGTTTGTAAAGGTCACCACGAGAGCTGGAGGGTGTCACCTGACCTGTGCAGCTTTCCAAGCCCATTAAAATGCACGGGTTTTTCAGCTATTGAGTAAAAAACAAAATCGTTGATGACCCACAGTACAGTGACATGCCAACACCTCATTTCACACAGGGCTCCTCAGCCTCAATGTGCAGATATGTTGTCATGGAAATAATTGTGAATTAGATTACTAAAGAAAGAAAATGCTTTCACTCTGTGCATAATTATGTACATACTCACCATTTTGGGCTGGCAGTACTTCTTCCTATTACAATCATGCAGCAACTAGCTTTGTACAATGAAGCATAGAGGACAACCCACCTGACAGACGGTAAAGGTCGTATTTGCCCTGGTAGCCCATGCGGTACCAATTAGAGTAATTGTTCTTGGCCCACTGTACTTTGAGGTAGCCTTGCTTGTCCAATCCAACAATGACGACACCCACCTGCACAGACACACAGACGCACATCACTCAACTCAAGTCAGCCATCAAAACAAAAGGATCAAGATTAAACTGCGATACCAAATACCCCCATGGGGTGACTGCAATACCCACATGGGCATAGTGTGAAGCCATGCAGCATGACTGCTTTAGTTTCAATTAAGAAGATGAAACTACAATGGTGCAGCATGAAGAATACAATCTGTACGCTCATGCAGGCTGCATACCTGTCCCCAGCCGCCGTCTTGGTTCTGCCACTGCCAATCCTTCCCGCGAATAACATACGTGCCAACTGGGAAGAGGGCAGCAAGCTGGGCATTGCTGAACAGGTTGTAGTTGATCGGTCCAGCCGGGGATGCTGCCAGGGGGACCACCAAAAATGAAGAACACCAAAAATGGAGACCACCAAAAATACTCCTAATTTAGATTCATCTCCATGGAAACAGTTTCAACTACTGAATGAGGATCAGCAGATTGGAAACAGTTTCAACTACTGAATGAGGATCAGCACATTGGAAACAGTTTCAACTACTGAATGAGGATCAGCATATTGGAAACAGTTTCAACTACTGAATGAGGATCAGCAGATTGGAAACAGTTTCAACTACTGAATGAGGATCAGCATATTGGAAACAGTTTCAACTACTGAATGAGGATCAGCATATTGGAAACAGTTTCAACTACTGAATGAGGATTGGCAGGTTGAGAACGGTTTCAACTACTGAATTAGGATCAGCAGATTGGGAATGGTTTCAACTACTGAATGAGGATCAGCAGATCAGGAACGGTTTCAACTACTGAATGAGGATCGGCAGATTAGGAACGGTTTCAACTACTGAATGAGGATCGGCAGGTTGAGAACGGTTTCAACTACTGAATGAGGATCAGCAGATTGGGAATGGTTTCAACTACTGAATGAGGATCAGCAGATTGCAGGTTTCAACTACTGAATGAGGATGCATGCCAACACCTGGTATATAGGAAAGCTTGCCAACTGCCCTTGCACGAACCATAATGACATTTGTATAATTGTTAACCAAAAAAGGAATGAACAGTTTCGCTCCATTTCTCTTGTTTCCTTTTTTTGCAAGAAAGTACAACCACAAACTGAAGCCAGCTTACGAGGAAAGTACAACCTTACAAACTGAAGCCAGCTTACGAGGAAAGTACAACCTTACAAACTGAAGCCAGCTTACGAGGCAAAGTGGTGACAGGCGGTCCAGTGATGGATGTCAGACCAATGTCTAAAAAGAAGATCCCAGGACAAAACTCAGAAACAGATAAAAGCACAACCAGAGCAGTTATACTGAAAGAAGAACAGCATCAACTGAAAGACAAGGATTGAAGTGAAAACTAGCTTTAGCAACCGACTTGGCAAAATTAAATAGAAGAGAGGATTACACACCAGCGCAAAAACCACTTTCTTTTGCTATTCAGTCTGTCTGATCTCTTGCTTCCCATCTCTTACCAGAAACTCTGGCCAGATCGTACTTGCCAGCAGCTCCCATTCGGTAGAAGTAGGTCTTGTTCGTCTTATCCCAGCGTACCTGAACCTGGAGTCCAGACCTGACAAATTGCAAAACGGTGCCCCGGCCTCCAATGCCACCATCTTGGTTACCCCACTGCCAGTCTTTGCCTCGAATGACACGAGTGCCTGGCTGGAACATAATCTGAAGCTGCTCCACAAGAAGTTGGCTGTAATCCGGAGTGACTAACCAGAGAAGAAGAAAGTGCGAGAATGAAGAAAAGGAAAATTTGATCAGCTACTTAATCGCACGATTCTGTTGATGTTCATTTCAGTGTGGATAATCACACGATTCTGCTGATGTAGTTTTCAGTGTGGATAATTCATTCTGGTGATGTAGATTTCAATGGGGATAATTCATGAGAGATAATTCATTCTAGTGATGTAGATTTCAATGGGGATAATTCATGAGAGATAAGATCTTCCAAGAGCACAATTATTGACACTGGACAGGGAATCACAAGCCGACCAACCATCTCAAAGTACTTGGCACTCACTTGGCTGTGTGACTGGTGCACTTGTTGGAGGGAAGGTAACCGTTCCACCAAGAAGATCTGATGAAAAAAACGGACAGGAGGAAGAAGCTTGAACCCCTCACATACCGGCATACTGATAGAACATAGTGTTAAAAACACAATGATAAAACAGACTAACACAGCTACAAGCTCGACCTCGGCGCAGCATCGCATTCTTCTACCACTTGACTTGCCGTTTTTCTCGTTTTATTGTTTCTCTCTCTTTCTGACTGATGATGCTGGCGTGAAATGAAATGGCTCAGCTGGAATACCTGATTGTCGTCTGCTCCGACAAGGACCTTAAGAAGGTTCTCCTCAAGCAGTATGCGGAGGAGGTTCTTGCCGAAAAAGCAAAAGAGCGTTTGTGAAACCGATCTGACTTTAACGCTTGCAACCTAGTGGATGCCATGGAGCTCTTCCATGTTGAGAAGCAGGACATGGTATGCCTAAAGTATGCCTTGGGCTTTTCTGCCGCTTGCCCGCATTTCCGCCGCTTGCTCGCATTTCCGCCGCGCTTGCCCACATTTCTGCCCCTTGCCCGCATTTCCGCTACCCGTCCAAGAAATACAAAAGGCCTGATCGTATTCGTAAGAAATTAGGTCACGTTCCTTATATTATTTTTTTATTACCGAAATACCACATATTTTGGATTCGGCAACGAGTATCGCCAGAAATTGCCCAGATGACCATTTGACAAGCCTCTCTTAAAATGGCTGTTTTTTAGAAAAAAGCTAAATTATCTCATTCTCTTTTTCATGCTGTCTATGTTCCAAGAAGGCAATTATCAAAAAAGATAAAATATTGAATACGTATGTTGAAACAAAATAAAATCCACAAAGCAAAATCCGTCTCTAGATTGGTTTTTGCATTGCACAAATTAAAGGCATTAATTGGATTTTGTACACCCCATGATAAAAAAATCCTTCGCAAAACTGCAAAATTGCTCAACTTTCCATGTTATGGACTCGTTTCCTTTCACAAAGGTCATGGGGAGTCTTACCAGCCAAGCGATAAAGCTTATAGTCTTACGAGCCAAGCGATAAAGCTTATAGTCTTACCAGCCAAGCGATAAAGCTCATAGTTGCCATTGGATCCCATTCTGTACGTGTAAGATACACTACTGCCTGTCCACCGTACACGCACAAAACCACCGGACAAAGCTGACGTCGTTATACCAACACCACCAGCACCCGGATGATTGCTGATCCAATCACGGCCACGCACAACACGAGTTCCAACGGGGAAGAGAGATGCCAGCTGAGCAGTGGTGTACTGACGGTAGTCAGGCGGCTCTGAGCAGAGACAGAAGAAGATACGGACAATGAAAAACGCTGCTCTCAGGCCTTTGCACAAACCTCACCCAGAGCCAAATGGAAATCAAACTTCCCTAATGGCCCCCTATATCCCCAACACATGTCTGTCGGAGCCATCATGACCCCATATCCCTAACGCATGTCTATCAGAGCCATCGTGACCCTATATCTCCAACACATATCTATCAGAGCCATCATGACCCTATATCCCCAACACATGTCTATCAGAGTCATCATGACCCTATATCCCCTACACATGTCTATTAGAGTCATCATGACCGGCTATATCCCCAACACATGTCTATCAGAGTCATCATGACCCAATATCCCCAACACATGTCTGTCAGAGCCATTATGACCCTATATCCCCAACACATGTCTATCAGAGCCATTATGACCGGCTAAATCCCCAACACATGTCTATCAGAGTCATCATGACCCCATATTCCTTACACAATATGTGTCTATCAGAGCCATCATGACCCCATATCCCCTACACATGTCTATCAGAGCCATCATGACCCTATATCCCCAACACATGTCTATCAGAGCCATCATGAACCCATATCCCCAACACATGTCCATCAGAGTCATCATAACCCCATATCCCCTACACATGTCTATGAGGTTCATGACCCCATATTCAATACACATGTCTATCAGAGTCATCATGACCCTATATCCCCAACACATGTCTGTCAGAGCCATCATGACCCTTAGTAATACCCCCAACACATGTCTATCAGAGTCATAATGACCCTATATCGCCAACACATGTCTATCAGAGTCATCATGACCGGCTATATCCCCAACACATGTCTATCAGAGCCATCATGACCCTATATCCCCAACACATGTCTATCAGAGTCATCATGACCCTATATCCCTAACACATGTCTATCAGAGCCTTCATGACCCTATAT
>JAOWAR010167871.1:0-10043 GCA_028571005.1 Clathrina lutea | reverse complement strand
GGCCCGATCTTTCTGCACAGTTCCTTTCTCGGTGAAAGGAGTGAGTAGCCTGAAAATCATTTTTGGCTGGAGTTCCCTTTAAAGAAAGATTGCTTCTATTGAGCCCAGATCTCGTAGATGTCGTTGAAGGGAAGACGTGTTCCAAGTCGTCGTTGACGAAAGCCTGAATCATTTTCTCAGGATCTTTCGAAGCAAAATTCCACCTGACAGATTGGTATGTTTTGTCGACGCGGGGGCAATCACGGAGGGTGCTCAGTCTACAGTGAGCAACAACAGGAAGGTGGTCTGATGAGCTGAGAGGTGGCATGACCTTGACGTTGCTGTCAAAAAGATTGGGACCATTCGTGAATATCCGGTATAACAGACTGCTTGGTTGATCTTCCACATTCAAGTGTGTGGGTTGTGAACAAAGCCGAGGCGTGTTGAAACTGTCCAGTAAATATTTTAATGCTGTACCATTGGTATTGGTGAGATCATCAGGGTACCATTCCCTGTGCTTTGCCGCGTTGACATCTCCCAACAACACGATATCCTTATCTACCACTGTACTTAAGACTGCTTCTAAATTTAGTTAATCGTAAATGATGATGACGAGTTGGACGGTAGCAACAGCCGAGAGTGGACGCCGGGGTGGGAAGAAGGGTCATTAATCGCACGCGTTTACATACCAACTTGCCAAACGAAAGTGGCACGACGTCGACGACAGCGGGATAATCGGGGTCCCATCTGATCTCCCCTGGTGGACCTCCAAAACCATGACTTGCTAGCAAACTTTCTTGCTTTTGTGCACTTCGAAAGCAGTTTACCGGCGGTCTGTGGCTGCGACGTTGTTGCCAGGGGACCCTGTCTGAAGGTTCCGATTGACGGTGGAGACTGATGGACAAGACGAGCTTTCGACGGGCGGTTTTTGACGCCAGTTTGGTCTACGTCGATCTTTATAGTAAGAGATGGTAGCACAGGTATTCAGGATCGCCATGAGACTTGCAGGGCACCTTCCTGGAGGTGAAAGGAAAAATACGTACGTGTGGGATCAGTAAATTTCTGCCTGGATTGTCCACAATTGGAGTTTTCGTGATTTTGGACGAATCAGCAAATATCTCGGTAAGGAAACGGAAATCGCTTTATCCCGCACATAAAGTTTTTCGTCTATGTCTGTTGTATTCGTCTGGAAAAGCAATTAATCGCCATTACATTTTAATCTAAATAATCAATTTTTGGAGAAAAGCCACAAGCAGTGAAGTCAAAATCCATCCGGAGCCTACGGATCAGTGGTGGTAATCCGCGCGTCGAGGAGTCATGGGATTTCCTCAGCGTCTACATTATTAACCGACCTGGCCACAGCAGAAATTGTATTGTATTGTATTAATTTGTTTTACATCGGAAACTCGACAGTACTCATGTACTATTACAAAGAGTCCCGAATCAACAATAACCAAATGACATCAAATTGAAGAGACATTGTCCAGAACAAGTGACTTCAAACGAGACAAATACGCATGATCATCTTTCAACAACGAAACAATTTTACACACAAACTGATTTGTACCGTGACTAGATTTTATGTCCTTCGGTAAAGAGCTCCATATTAATGGTAGCCTGTAAGACAATGATGATTTTCCCAGCCTTTTTCGAAACGAGTGGAACAGTGACATCTTGCAGGGCCATGCCCCTTGTTACATATCTCGAATCTAGCCGATGCATGTAAGAGAGGCTAGTACAATGCTGGCAGGTTGGCAGTGACATTCGTATGCAAGCCAGCTGATCTTGACCAGCCACCGTTGAAGGAGTGGAATAACACTTGGTTGCAGGGCTATTCCTTCGCAGTCAGAATCAAAATCAGCGCCTTTTCCGGACCGCTTGTGCTGGAGGGATCGTGATTGGGTCCATAGCCCGGACGGTGGCCCGATGATATGCCTTTTTGGAGTTTGTACTAATGCTGGCTTTGTCATAGAAAAGCAAAGTTCGTTCCCGGTATCTAACAGAGATTTCTCTTCGGTTCTTTGCAGTTTCCCGCAGAAGAGCGTAAGGCTCGCCTTCTACCACAAAACCTGATCTATCATAAAGCTAAAGATTGGGTGCTGACCTAGGACATTTCGCAATAGGGCTGTTCTTGTCCTTCGTCGTGTTGAACCAAAGCGAACGGCGACAATGAATGTGCAAAAGCAGATTAACCGCACTTCTATGCGGATGGAGAGGACGTCGATTTTGAAGGAAAAATAAAATCATGCTTGTAAAGGTTTGATCACGCCTGCTGTCGTCCCTTCTGTCCCTCTGAAATTTTCTGCAAGTTTCAGCTCCATTGAATTATAGCTCACGTTACAGTTTGAAGCACTTGCAAAGTCGGTAATCGCAAATCTGAGTGTTTGTCTTTCCTGGACTCGCCGAGGAGGGCCTTTTCTTACTTCCTCTTTCTCAAGCCCTCATGGAAGGTTCTATTTATACTTTTGATAAATTATCATCTCCCTTCCTTTAAAATTTCCTTGAAGCTCTTTCTTTCTGGCTACCAGTTACGTTTTATCATTTCGTTGTCGATGATTCGATCCAACTTTACTGCTTTGAAAGCCAAGAGGCAGAGTAGAAAGTCGGAGAAGTAGAAGAAAGAGAAGAGAAGGAATGTAAAGGCGACTCACGGGAGCACCGTCCGTCAAGCAGAAGTACAGGTTGGGTCGGACTCGAACTTGCGGTACCAATTCCCCTCGCAGACGAGAGTCACTCGATAGCGCGAATGACTCTCGTCTGCTAGGTAAATTGGTACCGCAGGTTCGAGTCCGACCCAACCTGTACTTCAACTTTACTGCCTTCAGCATTTCACGGCTTACTGTATCTCTGTCCTTGCTTGCTAGAATCGTTATTGGATACGACGGATTTACGTTGGTGGGTGGGATAGGGGGTAGAGGGTAATAAAATTTGAGGTTTCGACAATCAATCTTACTGCATCCGTCCGTGCGCGCGCGCACTGCTTACGCGCTGTCTAGCGTAACTTGTCATCCCCCGATTTGGCAACCCCCAGTCACTTCCGGCAAGTTGCTCGCCGCATGAGACGTTAAGCCCGCCCTTTGATACAAGTACGTCATCCTCGCATTAGTGGTCAAATTGTTCACAGCTCGGCATTAAAGCTATCTCCTTTATTCCTTAGATTTCGTCCCTTCATGTCGTCACTCTACATAGAGTTCCCTTCGGTTGGGTCATGCTTTTGTAGCGTTGTTATTATACTATGGCCTGCTGGACTTTAGTGTTCAAAGCAGTGAGTAGAGGAGAAAACGACACTCGGGGATTGCTACATTTCTTTCTGTAACGTACGACATTCTTTTTCTTCTTTCGCACTGGTCAAGGATTTCAAGCGCTATCTTCTCTTCCCAACGCCGTTTTCGGTTGCTTTTTCCGTCTCTGTCTCCCCCCGCTTCCCCTCCCCGGGACAACCGTGTCCAGTTGGAATGCCCATAGCGGTCCACGAAGCCAATTTTGTTGAATTGGCTGAGCGGCAGAGCAGTTACCATCGTACGTGGCATTCCGGCTTTGCTAAGCCGGATGGCACCGCAGGTTTGAGCCCTGCCCGCGTGTCATTTCTTCCTCTTCTCACTCCTTTGTCACAATTCATTCCGTAACCTAGAATTCTAGAATTTGGTCATGCAGGCAAACGTTAACACGACAATGTGAGAGAAGAAATTAAAAAAAAAAGGAAAAATAAAACGATGGGCAAACCGGGAACATGTCCCCTCCTTTCTTGCGTTGACCACCATCATAAGGCGAAGGGAATATGTAACCCCCAGAACATGACGTGGGATGCTGCTGCCGTAGTATCCCTCCTCCTCCCGATTCGAAATGAGTTAATCTTGAGTAAAAACCGGAAAACCACCGCGAAAACCAAATGCTCGAAAGAATTCACGCATACGTTCTCGCCCGTAGTTGAAAAGTAATAACATGAGGCACAACTCGTCCTTAATTCCACTGGGATTTGGTCAGCAGCCAGAATAGCCTCAAGAAAACCTATGATGGCGAGAAGTAATCCCAGAACTTGTGTCAAGAAGGCTTATATCCTCGTTGTGCAAAGAGTTTGACTGTAGAGCTGAGAATCCCTGCCTGTTTAATATTCATCGGAAAATCAAGGGGAAGATCCCATGCAAGAGATTGGCCATCATGGCATGGATTTTAGAAGGAGTCATAAGATCTGGTACAGACAAAAAAAGGCAAGACATCTAGTCAAACAAAAGGACACGACAACACTTTTCCGTGTAGAGCGACGACATGACTGACTCAAAATAGGCATGCCGGAGAAGGCTGTTCATAACTTCAAAACAAAATAGACAAGGCTTCCAAAGATTACGAAAAGTAGGAAAAGAGACAAAACAAGCTTCCAAGGTGTGTTGTTCCTCGTCGAAGGACGCCTCCTCAAGAGGAACGCACATTGTCCGCATAAAACGAAAGCGATGAAATACAGATGGGCCTTGGAATGCATGAAGGACATCAACCACCACGTTGAAAAAAAGGTCAGGTAAAAGAAGATCATTGCGTAGATCAACTTCCTCAAGAAGTTCCAAATCCGATCTTCAAGTTCAGATCCATTCGAAACTCCGTGAACTGCTTGGTCATGTTCATCAGCAACGACCTGATCTTGATAAAGTACAACTTCGTCCGCACGAGGATGTGGACGGCTAGAAAGAGAAAGCGGCTCCCTGTGCGCCAACGCACCTTCAGATGTACCTCGACTTCTCCATTTCGGCTGATCTGCATCCATTTGAAACTAATGACTGGACTAACTCGCTCTTCGGAAGATTTCCGCTTCTTCTCCTTCTTTGAATAACGAACCCGGTTAGACTGCAAACCTGCTCCTCCTGAGCCTGTGTGACGTTGCCGCTGATTGCCGTCAGAATGACTTTGGATGGTGCACTTCCCCCGCTGAGAGAAAAACTTCTTTTGCTGTATCCGAAGAAGACAAGACGCCTCACAAGTACTTTTATGGCAACTCTTGTGTTAACAGCACCCTTTTGTTCCTGTGCTTTTGGCGCTGAGGTGGTGAAATTCACCATGCAGGAGGTGTGGGGTAGGGGTTCAGACGGTTCACCTGCCAACTGTTATTGGCGTGGGTTTGCCTGTTGAGTTTCCGTTCGCGATCGCTGTCACGTTTGCCACAGCATATAATGTGCCCAAGTCTGCAAAGCGGGTAAATATTTGGATTTTGGTCCAGGAATAAAAAATCTCCGAGAAGTGTCCGTTTTTTATCAAGGACACCATTTAACTTCATTGTTTCAGGGCGGACTCACCCAAAACAATTATGCAGCGCGTTTAGCCGGTAATTGTTGACACTCCGCATCAACTGCAAGGGTTGCAGCCAGTGAAACGCGGACAAATTAGCTTGACGATGGAGTTTCGAAAAATCGTTTCAAATCCCGCGGCCTAAAGGTACTAGCAGTTTGTAGCAGGGTTGCTTGACTGATTTTGAGAGGGTCGAGGACAGGACTGAACAGATTGAAGAAGTTGCTTGTGAAAAGTGAGTCAAGATGGTGAGAAAAGAAACACCATTTCTGCGGTGGACAATTCAGTATGGATTCTCATAGTACCACTGTTGTTATAGTTGTTGCCAGGTAATCGTGGCGTACATGTCGAAAGCGTTAAAAGCAGTGGTGAGCTGCAGGGTTGAAGGAGGTCAAGAAGATGTGTTTATTTTGATAATGGTTCCACCCCGTCGAGTTTCTTCTTCATTCTTAGTGCAGGCGAAGTGTTACGCTATGGGCGAGAAAAAACAGCAATACTGAACTGGGGAGAGGGTTGCGGCCAGAGTGTCTCCCTCATGACCGCATATGATCTTCGCCACCAATGAAGCTGCCTCGAACGGGGAGCCCACTTCCTTGGACAGACTTATCGTGAAGCAAATTTGCCAAGCCGGAAAGCGGCTTAAAGAGCGAACGAAATTTCTTCTTGGAAGAGCTCCGTCCTTTTGAATGTGAGATAACTGCGGTAATCCTCTGCAACACGGCGCAGATCCACCAGCACTAACGTGTGCTGCCCTAGACAATATTTGACGAATGTTCTCTGAGCAATGAATATTCTGTATCACAAGGCGGGCTATCTATCGTGCTGTTGCTCTTATCAAAAAACCGAAATGAGACGCCGCTGCCTTAGATAGGCCGAGACCTGTAAGTCTTCTGGTGTTTTTTCTTTCTTTGAGATGTTTCCCTTTCCGCACTTATCTGCCTAATCTGGGCTTTTATTTCCAGTTTTCTTTTTTCGTTTGGTGTTTGTAGTTGACTAAGTACAAGGGGGACATGAAGAGGGGAGGTACGAGGACGAGGCAGACGGACAGCAGAAGAGGTACGGAGGGAACGGCCAGATGCTTGTTCAACTAAGGGCCAAGGACGGATTTCTTTAAGATGGTCAGGGGCATTACCATAAAGGATAGGAGAGAAAAGTTCAATGAGTATGTTATGAAATAAACCCCAAGCCCTAAGCCTCGACCTAAGGCTCGACCAGCGACCAGACACGGACAATCATCTTCAAAGTAGAAGTCACAGAAAGAATAGAAATCGACCGAAGTCGGAGCACTCAACTAAATCATTATTCCATCCAGACGATAGAAAGCCACGTAAGGATGCAGAGAGAATGCCACGCAGGCGTGCATCAAGCATGAAAAGTAATGCGTCAAACAGTGGGCCTCGTACCCAGGCCACGGGCACCTATTCTAATTACACAACAAGTACAAAGTTACGATGGATAGGTAATGCAGGGATTGCTGATTTGTCAGTGTTGCAGACCGACAGCGCCTTTTGCTGAAGAGCTTCAAGGGATCTAGTTGACCAAGGTGAAAGACCACTCCGTAGGCCAACCTTGTCCAAGTAACGGGCCAGAGTTTTTGTATACATATTTTCAATGTACGGGGTAAAAACCACTTTTCTTTTTGCTCCTCTCCGCTTTTTGCCTTTTTCTTGTCAGCTTTAGCTACTTCTATCGAGTTTTCACAGAGTAAGGAACACGAAAATCAAGTCACTTTTCCGAGTCCTTCTCCTGTTCCCACCAGGAATTTTATCGCAGATTTAATTCCTGGAATGGCCCGCTACTTCAACCAAGTTTGCCTAAGGCATGTGGCGTAGGCGTACTCAAATGCTGGGCGAATAAGGCACAGGTAAACGTTGACACGACAGTGCGGAGCAAATGGTAGCAAGACCAGAAGCGGCGAAGGACTGGAATCACAGAAGAGGAGCGAGAGATGAGAGGGTCGACAGGTTGAACATCCAGGCAACCTTGGACGGATGAATGGCCATGGAGACAAGGCCTAAGTGTCTGAGTGGAGCTGCTGTTTAGCAAGTACTAGTACAAAATAACGCATGTAGTCACACAGAATGACACAATAGGATTTCGCGAAGAGAAATAGCAAGACTGACCCAAGGAAGAAATGCTGGACAAAGCAGCTCACAACTTTGAAGAAAGAAAAGTCAACGTGAAGACAACGGGGAGTAACAAAAATAGCCAAACAGACTTCAAAGGGCTGTTCTTCCTCACCAGAGAACGCCTATTAAAGAGGAACACAAATCGGCCGGATAAAGCGAAAACCATGAAGTATAGAGAGGCCTCGGCGTGAACGAACGACACTAACAACCACACTAAAAATACTGTGACGTAAAAGACACTTGGGTAGGCCAACTTCCTCAAGAAATCCATAGCCTCATGTTTAAGTCCAGTCGGCACTTCTTCAACTGCTTCGCCAACCTCATCGCCAAGAGCCTGTTCTTGGGAAGGAACAACTTCATCCAGTTTCGCAGGAGGATGTGGAGTTCTAGACTGAGGAAGGGTGTCCTTGCGCGTCAAAGCACCTTCAGACAAACTTCGACCTCTCCATTTTGGCTGCTCTGGGTCCATTCGGATCTGCTGACTGGACTAACTCGCTTTTGGGAAGACTTCCACTTCTTCTTCGTCTTTGAATCTCCAACCAGGCCAGACTGCAAAGCTGCTCCTTCTGAGTGACGTTACCGTTGATTGTCCTCAAAATGACTTCGGTTCGCGCATTTTCTTCGCTGAGAAGTACTTTTTTGCTTTCTCCCAAGCAGAGAAGCCTGCCCACTTTTGTTGCCACTAAAGTGTTAACAACACCCATTTGTTCCCGTATTTTGGCGCTGAGGTGGTGAAATTCACCAGGCAGGAGGGTGTGGGATGGGGAATGGGGAATCATATGTTTCACCTGCCAACCGTTATTGGCATGGATTTCCAGCTGAGTTCCCGTTCGCGATCCTTCTCAAGTTTAGCACAGCACATGTGTGCGCCAGTCCTCAGAGCTTTTCGGTATGTTGACATAACCAAGAATCAAAGTCTTTGGCAACTGTTCATTTTCTTTATTTCTTGGAGAAAGCGACGATTTAATTTCCTTGTTTCCAGGCGACGTCACCCGCTTCATGCAGCAGGCTTATCGGTTGATTAAGTAAACGTTGTTGACTTCCCGCACAACCTTGATTGGTCGCTGCTAGTACAATAGAAGAATTGGACTGACGGACGGGTTTAGAGAAGGCAGTTGTTTCAAATCCCTTTCCACGGAAGGTAGATCTACTAGCAGGTTTGTTGATGGATTTTGAGAGGGTCAACGACAGGGCGGAACGGATTGTACAGCTTGTTAGGCGAAAAGTGTGTCGAACGATGACGAAAGAGACACCATTTCTGTAGCTATGTTAGACAATTCAGTATGTGTTGTTATGGTATCACCATTGTGGCCAGATACGCTAATCGTTGCGTACATGTCGAAAGAGTTGAAAATTGTGGTGGAGCGGCCGGGTTGAAGGACGGAGGTCAAGAAGTTCAGTTTTCTTTTATTTGATAGTGGCTCCAACCCGTCGAGTTTCTTCTTAATCCTTAGTGCACACGAAGTGTTTCGTTTTTGCTTAGCATAAATTGCATGGAGACTGAGGAGGACGTCTTGGCCACAGCATCTCAATCTCTCCCAAAATCGCTGTTTATCATCTTCGCCGTCAATGAAGCTGCTTTCCTTGGAGAGCTTTCTGGTGAGGCAAAATTGCAACGCCCGAAGCGACTTAAAGAGCAAGACACGAAATCTTTTGTTGGAAGAGCTCAGTCCTTATGATAACTGTCGCAACCCTCTGCAATGCGGCGCAGATCAGCCAGCATGAACGTGCAATTTCTGCAGACAGCAATTGAGGAATGTTCTCTGGGCAAAGGATATTCTCTTTCCCAGGTTGGGCCATCTTTAACCCAACAGGCCTACGCTAAAGACTTAGCAGGGAGGCTCTGCCTTAGCTATAGCCACTATAGGCCAAAAACTGCCAGCTCTATAGCTGGTTTTTTTTAGGTTTCCCCTTTCTGTTCTTCTCTGCCGCCTCTGGGCTTAGTCTTTGAGGAAAAAGTCCTTTTTTGGTGTTGTCAGATGACTATTCAACACAAAATGGTGGCAAATCCTCCTCCTGCTAATGCTGGAAGTTTTGGAACCGCCAGAATTCATTCGCCTACCGGAAAGCCGGCAGCAGTTCACCTAAGGCGTACTAACACGGCACAAGCCAAGCAAAGGAGCGGAATTTCGGAGGTGGCACATGTGACAGAGTTGACGAGTGAAAGAACCATAGTTTGATTAAGAGGGGCCATTGTTGCCAGAGAACTGGGCTCTGAGAGGCTGCCACCAACGAGGACTCTTTGTACGTGGAGGAAAATATTTCTGTCAGGAGAGAGCAGAAATGCCCCGCGCCTACTGAGTAAAGTTTACCGATTAGAGCTCCTTAGGCAACCTGGTTGCAGCTTCCTGGCCGGTGAATATTATCGGTAGCTCCAAAGAAATATCCTGGTTTCCCGGCAGCAAAAGCTGTAAATTAATCCTGGCGCCAGGCATTCTTGTACTTCAAGTTGGTTTTTCTGTGTGTGTGTGTGTGTGTGTGTGTGTGTGTGTGTGTCATAATGGAAAGAAAGATGCCAGACGAACGGCGAGCACGACCCACGAAGAAAAGGAAAAAGAAAAGAAAAATACAAGAGCAGCAGCGCATGGCCCTTTTCATCAGTCGATCGCTGTCATCCTGACAAGCGGAAAGAGAAGCGACCTACCAAGCTTTAGCTAGACA
>JAOWAR010167860.1:0-10043 GCA_028571005.1 Clathrina lutea | reverse complement strand
GAACCTCTTCACATGGTACATCCATCAGAGTAAAAACAAAACTGTTACAACGTGTGCAAGGAGTATGAAGTGAGTGACACACAACTGTTACGAAACATCAACTTGACAGACGAACACAGGTGACAAGCAAAAACACACTGATGATGGCAGGCCTTAGTTTCTGCTCCCATCTCCTTCAGCTCCATGCAAATTAGCTTCCTCACAATTTCCGGAAGCGGTTGGGTCAAACGAAGGCAGAAGGGATTCGTCTGTCAAGTTGATGTTTCGTAACAGTTGTGTGTCACTCACTTCATACTCCTTGCACACGTTGCAACAGTTTTGTTTTTACTCTGATGGTTAAGTACCATGTGAAGAGGTTCGTGCTTTCCATTTACCGTAACATACACATATTCTTCCCAGTCTTGGAGCCTCAGTGACATTTTTAATCTTATATATATACTAGCCGAGTACCCGTCCTTCGGACGGATTATGCTTTGCATGCAAGGATTTCCTACGGCCATGCTTTGCACAAAATTGCACGAAATGAGCGGACCGGAGTCCATACTTTGTAATGCGGCTGGGTGGTGGTGTCTTCATTCCGCAGGAAGAAGAGCTCGGCGAAAGTTCGTTCTTTGGACAAAACACCTCTCGGAACGCGCTCGCGAGACGGTGGAAAGTTTAGTGCCGATCGGTGCAGGCGTTTTAGAATGTATAGCGGACAGACAGACAGACAGACAGACAACTTCAGAAATATATATAAGATATTTCTGAAGTTGTGTGTGTGTTTGTGTCTCTGTCTGTCTGTCTGTCTGTCTGTCTCCTATACGTTTCAAAACGCCTGCGCCGATCGGCACCAAACTTTCTGCGACGCCTGAGTGACTTCCGAGAAAGGTTTTAGAGAAAGAACGAAGTTTCGCCGAGCTCTTCTTCCTGCGGAACGAAGACACTACCACCCCGCCGTATACAAAAGTATAGGCACCTCGCCATATACAAAGGTATAGGAAGCTAACTTTGTCGCAGTCCCGGTCACAACAGCCATTCACCTAGAGATCGCACATGCACGGGGGACGCCATTTTTGGACCAGGCATCGCGCGGCTGGAGGCGCAGGCCCACCTACGGACTAAGATCAGTTAGAAGTGCACAACTTCAATGGCGGTGTCGCGCTGGACTCCGGTCCGCTCATTTCGTGCAAAGCGTGACCTGTCCGCAGGACGGGTGCTCAGCTAGTCATAGGATAAACACGGAGTGCTACAGCCTGTCAATCTTCATCCTGAACCCGCGACCCTGATACCCCGTCAGACAGTGAGAACTTGAGTGATATGGATCTGTGTAGCACTAGGGAGGGTAAACCAGAACTGGAGTTCCCTACTCTTTGTGTTCTCCCCTGCCCTTTGTTACATTGTCTACGTAAAAGGGCAAACAAAAACGTTTCTCTGTGTTGTCACCGGGAATGCGCATCGATGGCTGCCATGGTTTACGCGCACCTCAATGAAATTTCGGCTCCCAGGTCACTAATTGTAAATATAAGCGCAGCGCACCTCCCACAGTATGCGCATGCAAGGAAAAGCGCGCGTTTTGATTGTCACAGTTTTCCAACGTGCACATGTAGCTAAGGTGTGCCTCGCGGTTTCTTTCATATTATGCATCACCGAGAAATCACCCCCAATCACCACTCCCATGCACATGCATACGAGGCGAGGTACTTGACCAGCGTCTTGCTCTTGGGCCTTAAAGTTTGGCTTAGGGCGCGCTCACACTGCGTGTAAGACAATGTTTACGATTATATCACCTAGGAGATTTTGCTCACGTGATCAAAAGTGGGTTATCGCGACGGAAAAAATGAAGTCGGATGAACGCGAGCGGCGGAGGGGGTACAAGATTAAAAAGTATAAACGCCATTCAACGGAGTCATGGATCACGCGCTCTGTACTATAGATGCTAGATCCTAGTACGAGAAGGTCATGCTCTTGGTCTCGCTCTTGCATTTGGTCTCGCTCTTGCATTTGGTGTTGCTCTAGTTCTTGTTCTCGCTTTGCTTTTGGTCACCTCATTTTTCTCGCGATGCTTGTAGCGTTTGTACCTCCCTGTCTACGTTCTAAGACAATCTGATCCCAATCTCCTCTCACAAACTCTCTCACGCCCCTTTGTACATCTATTGCTAGACAAGGATCTAGAGAGGCCCAACGCGGTACAAGTTGGCTAGCTGCCTTTCAGCGAAACCGTGTCCCAGCGAATGCAAGAACATAGCTAGTCTCTAGCCTAGCGGGACGCTTCGGCGAAGAACGGTGGGGGCAAACTCCAAGCGAGGACTCAAGCGAGGGCGCCGAGAAGCCAAGTGAAGACTTGGTGACTTGGAAAGTCTCGACATACTTCCCATCGAGATACTCCCGTCATCGCAAGGCAGATCCCGCTCCTCCATCCGTGAACGCTGGCAAATGACCAAGATGTTCAAGGTCACTTTTTTCAAGGCTTCACACATGTATTAGTTTCTCCATGCCACCAGATTCAGAATTAATTTTCGCGCCAACAGCGCGCACTGGATAAACGCATAAACGTATACCCGCAGTGTGAGCAAGCGTGCATGTTTTTCACGAGCGGCTTCTAATCGTAATCGCAGCTTTTCCCGCAGTGTGAGTGCGCCCTTATAGCTTACCAAATTAGCTCTAGAGATTATTGAAAATACGGTGTATTCTTTTGCCGTGGTGCTAATACCCCGAAAGCTTCCATTTTTGGTACGAGTGCGTTGAGCTTCCTTTGCAAGGAGGGAGAATAAGGAGAATTTGCCATTTTCTTTATTTTCTCGCTACTTTCATTAGAATATGCATACTCTGGGCAGCTTATTACGACTTTTGGGCAAGTTCATCCATCAACTTGTCAAGAAAAATGAGGATTGACTTTGCTCGAACCCTCCGTTCGCTGGCATCGACCTTTGAAGAGGCTTGTGCTGAACGTGCGCAGCTTCCCTGCAAAGAAATATTCCTCCTGTGACTGAGACTGAGCAAGCTCACGAGGTTGTTTTTCGGTCCAGTGAGTAAGTTAGAGCGCCGCCTTTTTTTCAAACATCGAGCATTGCTGGTCCCGAAAGGAGCTTGCTCCTTTGCATCCTCCTACCCCTCCAGTACCACGATCAGTCTCCGTGGCATGCCCATGTATGTACGTCTTTGCTGGTCATTCCTGGCCGCATCAGTGCCCTTTTCCAGCGGAGCACTAGCTAGCAGGTGGTGAAACGCACGACATAAATCCCTCATCATTGCAGCAAACGGCTTTTATCTGTTGCTGTGGTTTTCTTCTCACTGCCACCAAAATGACTTGGGCTCCTGAGAACAATTCCTGGTTCCATTGCTTTACAATTTATGGCTGTTCACAACCTGCTCATTTCCCTTGTGCTGTCTCTGTCGGATTGTTTCTTATCGACCCGTTTGACATCAACTTGATTGATTGCCAAACTTGGCAAAAATAAAGCAATACCTCCATCTAGATTGAGCTTGTCCATCTGAAACATTAATTGATTTCACAACCAAATTCAGATTTTTTTTTCTTTGAAAATGTTCATTGAAGGTGTACTATGTTGATAAACCCTAAGCCTTGTTAGCGTCTCGAGCTGTACTCAGCTGTGTATTGCTTTCACCTTTGAATGATGTAAATCAACCCATCAACACAATGATATATGATATTCAGAACTTGCCATCTTTAGTGTATGTGTGTGTTTGAGAGAGAGAGACAGAGGGAGAGAGAGAGAGACATGGAGAGAACACACAGGAATGCGCGGGATAGAGGGTTGAAGGAGGACTTGAAAGAAAGAGAAAGGAATGTTTGTTTTATTTTACAGACTATTGTTTGAGCAAATAGGAGGGGAAGCCAAGTAAATGAGGGAAGGAGTGATGTGTGAGAGAAGGGTAGGGGTTGTATTGCACTGTCAAATCGCCCCGATATCATGACAATGAGAATGTTGATGTGTATATATGGCGAGCTTCACGAGTGATTCTGGATACTCAGTTATTGCAGAAAGCTGCCCAACGGCCTAGGCACAAGACCAGCAGTCTGTTACCCTAGCAGTACTGGCCATGGCCAAAGGCAAAGCCATCATGTGAATGAGCGATGAGCGACTTTGGCGTTCAAACAAGAAGAATCGAAGAAGACGCCGTTCCACGCACGAGGTGTATGCGTGGCCGACGCTACCACTTTTTTGCGCTTGATTTCGGTGTTGTAAATGCCTGTTTTTCCTGGATTTTCTTCGCTTTATGAATAGGCTTGTCCTCAAGGAGTCCACACATTTGTGAAATGGCTTGGAACGCTTGTCCGTTTTGCAGCCAGCATGGTCAAAAGTGGACGAGTTTCAAGATTTTACCTAACTTGGAATGTGCCCTTAAGACAAAAGTGGGGTGCAGGAAGATCAGGAAGTGTTGCCTTCTGCGGGCGTAGGGAACGCTTCCATCAACGGTAAATGTACGTAGAAGCAATCATGTCAGGTGTGCTATCCAAGATCCATATAAAATGACTTGCTTCATCTGTCAATGTCAGTAAAGAAAAAGCGAGTAAAATTTTTCTGTGGGTTTGTCATACATAGAGATCAGGAGAGCAAAAAAGGATCGTGATTTTAGGCAAAAAGAGCAGATACGGACTGTACACGTGACATTGAATTGCTGGCCCAGAAGTGTTAAACTTAGCGCTCTTTTCCACCTGTTTGCTTAGACTCAACATCTCCTCAACTGATTGTTGCTTTAAAAAAGGATGGAGGGACAAGTGCAGTGTTCTTCCATTTCATATATTTTCATGGCAAGGAAAAGGCCAGCATTGCCCATGAAGCAGTGCCTCATCAAGGTGTTTTCCAATTTAGGACTTTCTTCAACGTATACTGCAGTTAGGAAATTTTCAGATGTCTTCTGGAAAATGAGAAAGCAATGGTCACTGAAAATAAGATCTCAGGGTAAAAAAAATGATGAAAAGATTGCTCTTTTGGCAAAAATGTGTCAGAACTAATACTGTCTTCCATTAGAAAAGGAGACCTCTTTCGTTCTATCTCTGTGATGTACCCTTTATTGTGTGATGGTATATATGTAGACATTGGCAAGCGTCAGAAAGGTGTCCAAAACAGACAGAGTGTTTTCCTCCGATGAAATTTTGAACCCACGCAACACAATATGTCACGTGTCAAACCCAGATAAACTTTGTTAAGTTGGAAGAACGCGCCTTTCTAAAAGGAATCGTTTTCCACGCCATTTTGAATTGCATCAAAATATAAGCCAAAGGTGCCTTGCACCACGGAAGAATATGATATTTGAAGCCTAACCTAGCTTTGCAGGGTGTTCAGCCGAAACGTTTTTCTACCGATCAACCAGCAGAGCTCCTTTCGGTTCCAAATTAAAAAGAAAACGCCCTCTTTAGGCTGAATAACAAAATGTGCAGTCGGCATGCCAGAATATTTATCCTTCTGGCAGATGTTTGCTCAACCAGCTTGCGAAGTCAGATCCACTTTGAGTAGCAGCCTGGCAGCCAAAGCGTTGTCCACGACATTGCGCAAATGCTTTCCATTCTCAATGCCACCCTCTCCCTCTCGGGCTATTTAATCGTATGGTCTCTTCAATGAAGGAGGGTAACACTTCCAAAGAAAAATTGTCGAAGATTTTTCAAAACTTGTTTGTTACATTTCTTCCTTGACCAACTAAACCTCAACGAAGGAAAGGTACTGTCAGAAACATGTTCTGTCGATCGGAAACAGTAAGGGCGCTCCCTTCAAATGAGGTTCTTGTCTCTTTCCCATTTTTTTTTTCGTTGCAGACGGCAAGACTATTTGCTCTCGGTTCTGTCTCGCCTTCAACGTTTCTGCTACGATGTGGAGGCCCACCTGGGTCCGGAAAGTCAACACTCACCGACAGCATTTGTACAGAGGGATGGATTCCATGGCTACTTAGGTTTGAATGCCAGCGGGATAAAGGGTCGGACCTTCCGTACCAAAGAACGAAGGGTATCCGATGCTGTACATGGGGGGCTGGAGAAGGGGAGGGCTGTATGGTGATGGATCTAGGAGGGCAAGCCGAGTTTTACAGCAGTCACCAGATGCTTCTGTCTGCGAATGATGTTCCTATCATCAATGCCATAGTCGTTTCGGCACTCATACCACAGGTGGAGTTGAAGAAAGACGCCTGCAAGTGGGCTAGCTTTTTTGCTTGCAAGGTACGACCCAAAACACAAAAACCGCCCCTGCTCCTCATCGCCACACGTGGCGACAAAGCAAGTCAGCAGCAGAAGGACCACATCGTGCACACTTACAACAAGCTTAGGGATCTGTTCGAGATGTACTTCACCTTCTTGGAAGGTCCAGTATTGATTGACGCTCGCAAATCCGGGTACTCCACCATGTCCTCTCTGAGGAAAAGTCTCCTTGAGCTCAGGAAGCAAGTATTGGAGGTCAGTGAGTATTGCGTTTGATTTTTGACAGCCGTCAGGAGGTTTTGCTCTAGGGTTTTATTGAAAAAGACTTGATTAAAATAACATGTGTCGTAAACAGCAAGTGGTGACCGAATCCCAGACAACCAAACAAGCACTCAACTTGTGTACTAGTACTTCAAGCAACTGAGAACTAACAAGACAAAAGCAAGACCACAACTGAACACAAAAAGCACAGCCCTAGTGGTCAACACGCGCCGCAACGCCTCATTCAACTGGTGCAACAGCGCACCAATGACTACGTGCCCACGCACGCTACACACTACTCTAGCGTGCCCCATGAGCGTCAGCATGCGCGTAGTGAACACTCTACACACAACTAGCAATAATTACAAGGCTGAAAAAAAACGACACGTCCTCGTGTCTAGCAAGAAGGGAAGGAAAAAAACGGGAAAAAGAGAAGCACTAAAGTTCAAAAAGAACGTCCAAATGCAGAAAGAGACAGTAAGGTTAGAAGTCCAGGTCAAAAATCTCCAGCCACCTCGGGACTCAGCGAAGGCTCAATGACACCCTGACGAAGTAGCTTTTCCACTTGATGAGAGATCTCCTCCCGCTGTGATGGTGACATCCAGCATGGCTGATGACGAATCGGTGGATGTTGTCCCGTATCAATAGTCATTTCCGGGAGTGAGGTTCGTCCAATGTCATTTGTGGATTTCGTGAAAACGTCTGCGTTTTGCAAGATTAAATCCTTGACTGACTGAAGTTGTTGCCTGGAGAGACCGGCTTTCTTGACATGCAGTTGTTCCCACATCGCTGTCTCATCATGGTGATCAGGTGTTGTGTCATCCTGTTGATTTGACGTCATTGCCACCATCTCCCGCTCAATGTGACTGACTGCCGTCATCTGCCCCAACTTCGTCTTGTGATGGATTAGCATCGATGCATCGGTCGGGTTCAACACGCAGACTGGCAGGTAGCCATTCTGCTCCGCCTCCACCACCACCCGGGCAATGCTGGCATTAGGGCAAGCACGCTGGAATGCCGTTGAAGAACATGGTCCAACGAGACCGACAACCGGAAGATGTTGGCCACCGGATCGCCGTTCCTTAGCGACGATCACCTGCTGGCTGTGTGGCGGAATCCAAACAGTTCGGCGACTGAACATGCTCAGGGCTGATTGTGCTGTCGGGCCAACGCTGACTCGTCCCGGGGTTGCGAAGAAATGCAGATTCCCAGCACCGTTGGACACAATGCTGCACTGGATGCTGCTCAAGACGTTGCGACCAATCAAACAATCATTAGCAAGCCCCCGCACCACCTGTACACGTTGCCGACACTCTACGTCGTGAAGAATGAGCTCAGTCACCAGAACACCAACAACTTCCAGTTGCTCTCCCGGCAGGCCTATGAGGCCATCCTGACCCTCAGGGAGCAGAGTTCCGCCACATCATAGCCCAGCTCGACCGTTACAAACCACTCAGAGAGGAGAGGGGCCACTGAACCCGTGTCCACAAGCATTGTACACAGTCGACCTTGCACAGCTCCCTGAATGAGAAGCGCGCCGACTGGGAGTTGAGTACGTGACAATGACGCCACTGCTACTGCCGATTCCCCACTGGCGGACATGCTCTGGTGAGTCGCTCCGCCAGACTCGTCTTCCCCATCATCTCCACTTTGACAAAATCCGGCCAGGCCAGATCGTCACCGGCATTCCATGTGAAGTGACTTGAAGATCCCGCTGGCAAGGAGCACGCTAGCTGAGAAGTCTCCGGGGACAGAGATGACTCTCGAGCTGCAGACTTCTTGGGAGAGCTACAAATGTCCACTGCTGACTGCTGTCGGACGACGTGGACTCCATCGACGGTCAGTGCCCCTTTCCCGACTACAGCTCCTGACGGCTCAATCTTGTTCCAAAAGGCCCCAGAGAGGGAAGTCGAAACTCCAGGCTGTCTCAGCAGAAATGTCCAGGCATGCCGCAGTGCCAACAGACGTCGTCGTTCTTCACGTATAGCCCATGCCAGTCGAAACTCCGCGCAGTCTTGGCGGAAATGTCCAGGCATGCCACAGTGCCAACAGACGTCATCGCTCTTCACGTATTGCCCACGCCTCCGACAAGAATCTTGCCGCCTGCCTGGGTCTGAGCGTCTGGGCCCGTCTCGCCGCTTGTCTGGGTCGTTCATCCGACACAGCGCCTCCAGTATCTGTCCAGTGGCGTTGTCCCACCGCTGTGTCATCAGCTGTAGATGTTCCAACACCTCCATTAGCGGATCCTTAGCGGCCGAACGCCGGCCATCCACAGCAATGACCGCTGCGTCCCCGTCAAAATCAGGCACTTGAGCCGAAGATGAAGACCAGACTGTCTCCAGCTGAATTGCTCTGGCAAGTGTACCGTCCAAGGTTGGAGGCAAATCTTCCTTGAGACGCAAGTGAAGGTGTCTATTCGTCACTGCCTCGACAAACTGGTCGCGAGACAGTTTTGCTCGCAAGCCGTGGCCCGCTGTCGGGTAGGCCAGTGTTACGAGACGACGAATCTCGTCAGCAAGGGCAGCTAAAGATTCGCCAGCCGACTGTCATCTGCCCTTAAACGTCGCCTTCCACATTACTTGGCAATCTGCAGGCACAAAACGTACTGTTAGCGCCGCCGTCAGTCGATCCCAGTCCCTCCGCATGTCGTCCGGTAATGTATCGGCAAATCGAGCTGCTGCTCCCCTCAGCCGAACTGACAAAAATCACGCGCATCGATCTTCACCGCCCGCCCTGCCTGTGGGATCCAGCCATTGAACTCCGTGCACTCCAAAAAATACCGGAGGTACGTGGGCCAATCTCTGTCAGAGGCAGCCTCGCCAGAAAAGGCCTCTGGCATCACCACTGGTCTGTCCATTCTTTTTTTTTTTTCACACAACAAAATAATCACGAGGGGCAGATCGAAGACTTCCTACACGTAAGGTTGTGATCCTGTCCACTGCTCCAAATGTTGTAAACAGCAAGTTGTGACCAAATCCCAGACAACCAAACGAACACAAGCGCTCAACTTGTGTACTAGTACTTCAAGTTCAAGCAACTCAGAACTAACAGGACAAAAGCAAGACCACAACTCGACACAAAAAGCACAACCCTCGTGGTCAACACCCACGGCAACGCCTCACTCAAATGGCGCAATAGCCTTAGGCCATCGGCTACGGACTTTGTGGACAGGCTCTGAATAAAAGTCGCACCAAAATTCCTGGCTCTTATCACAAGGGGAATCGGAGAAAGGTCATCGGTCCTCAGCATGATTTTCTTGTAGAACCGCGAGGGAAAGGCGTTTCTTCTTAGGATAGAAGAGATATTTTCCAAGAGGAGGGAAGGAGAGGAAGAAAATGGGCAAAGAGTGGGCGTTTAACCCCGGCCTTTAAGTCCGTGACAGTTGGCCTAAGGCGTGCCCATAGTTACACGCCCACGCACGCTACACACTACTTTAGCGTGGCCCACGCGCGTCAGTATGTGTGTAGTGAACATTCTACACACAACTAGCAATATGACACATGCCACAAGAACAAGATTTGTCTTCTGCCATAGCACTTTCCCCCAATCCCTTCAGTGGCAATGTTTAATCACCGTGAAGAACACCTGGGAACTGGCTTTCTCGTCTGACTATTCTTTTCTCCTTGAGTCAAGGCTACGCATTGGCACA
>JAOWAR010167859.1:0-11828 GCA_028571005.1 Clathrina lutea | reverse complement strand
GACCCTACCACTATGTCCTTTACTTGGAGACCTTGACCCTACCACTATGTCCTTTACTTGGAGACCTTGACCCTACCACTATGTCCTTTACCTGGAGATTCTGACCCCACCCCTATGTCCTTTACCTGGAGACCTTGACCCCACCGCTGTGTCCTTTACCTGGAGATTTTGCAAATGGTCCGAAGCCCCATCGAGAAGAATAGGCCATGTTTAGCATGGAGTATCTTTCTCCCGGCCCCCTCGATGGAAATGTTCATCTTCTCGACCTGCACAGAGTTAGTGACAATTCAATTTTCAGTGGGTTCAGATCGGACCTTCGAAACCTCTCAGATAACATTGGCCTATTCCTTGAATTTACCATTTTTTTTCTTGTTCTTCAATCCATCTCCGTGCAGCGGCCAGCTGCGGCGCTGAGCAGCAGTGACGATCGTCATGATCATGATCACTTGTGAGGGCGCCGCCCAGCCGAGGGGACATCCGTACTTAGCCACAGTAAAGCCGTGTGACGTAGCGGCGCTGGCACGTGATATTTTGAGCCTATCAAGCTCTGAAGGGAGAAAAGTGCTATTATTATTATGAAGTTGGATTTTCCTATATATATATATATATATATATATATATATTGCGTAGAGCACTTTCACGCCTGCAAGTGCAGACATATTCCTCTCCTGCCCTCAGCCTCAAAGGTGACTAAACGTGTTGTAGATCGGCAGCTTTGAATTTGCCGTGGTACCTACCTAACCTAAGCAGCCAGCTGATTAGCAACAGTGGGCGCAAGTATGGATTCTTTCCTGGCCCGTCCTCAGAATGGCAGATATTGGCAATAGTTGACAACAAGAACAAAGTACAGGACAGTTAACAAGCCTAGCATGCCGTCTTCTTCTTCCTCGATATGTCTAAAGTATTTCACAACGGAGACCACGGCCTCATCCTGGCCTGTGAATCCATCTATGGCGTGGCGTATACGTAGCCAGTACCTTCGCGATCGTTTCATCGCTGGGGACTTCAAAAATCAACTCTCCTCCCGCCGGCCCATCATCAAGCTCCTCTGGTGTGCCTCAACGCTCCATCATTGGACTGCCGTTTTGTTTCCTTACTCCTGATCTTTGATCGTCTGAAGCAGCGGAGACAGCAAGCTTCACCTGCCCTGGTCATATTCACTGACGTCTCCACTTCAACTCTCACAATCCTCTCCTTCATTCATCTGTCTCCCTGCAGAGCTAAACTGCATTCAGTCCTGGGTGAGTGAAATCACACTAACGTCAAGCAATCTAAGTTCCCGCGCTTCCGCCTCGCTCGGCAAAGCACGCTGCATGTCTCCCGTGCTCCAACCTAAATCCTCGATCGCTTCGGCCGACGTGCAAGTCCTGACTCCTCTATACGCCTGCATGACGTCAGCTGAGTCCCTGCATCGCCTCACTCAAACTCTCTCGATGACTGCTTTGCCCAGAAGACCTACGTTCATGGTTTATAGCTCTTGTTAGACGTTTCTTCTTATTCAGTTGTAGCCATTGTTTTTTTTTTCTTCACTTTGCAGTTCTGGCATGCTGTTTTTCTCGACCCTCTCAACGAATACTTCCCACGTCAGCATATCTTAGTTACTGAGCTATGCTTGTAGAGAAACTGCCCTAACATAATAATTATACTATTGCCAAAATCATGGGATTGCACGAGTGCGAAGAACGCTCCTGCAATAATTAACGCGATTCGTTAATTCACGGCTAAGCAATGCATCTACATGTATGCACGGCAGTACTATAGTGATAAAAATAGAGGACTGCAGAGAGCGAATTCGAGTTTGACCTGAATTTTATCCAAATATAAATATAGACGTTTTGAAAAGAGGAAGAAAGTGTATTGACATGATCATGACAACAGAAGGTATATGGACTGCATGCTATTCCTGACTTTCTTATCCACTACGAGCTCCCCCGACAGTGGTTACGGCCCTTGGATTTTACCATTGAATAGTTGATGTTTGGTCTTTTAGAGACCAGCCCCTGAATTCTATCATTACTGGTGGTGAAATTTACGCACAAATGCGGAAACTCCGACACACACAGACAAAAACTTCATCATAAAACTGCACGGTCCAGTGCAAATCGGGAAATAGGTTTCCCCTCCGTTGCTTTGATGCATTTGGAGAAAGTTAGTTTGTCCATAGGGCGATCTAGAACAGGAGAGGCAAGTTATGTGTGCAGCCTGAAAAATTAATAAGCGACAAAAAAGTAAAAAAACTTGAGAACAAAACTGATTGCATTCGTGAAAAGGCATCAAACTGGACTGATGAAAAAGCTTTCTATTCATACAATAAAAATAATGACTAGAATAAAGAGAACGGGGAAAGCTGCAGGGCATCAATTACTTTTTCTTCTCTTCATCCAGTTTGCACTCAGGGGAGTCTTCAATTTGCACGTACAGGCTGTTTCCGTAGGCGATGCCAAAGGTAGAGACTGGTGATCAAGAATGCAAGAGTGAGACATCCAAGGAAAATCATTGCGATTATAAGCTTACTGGAAAGTTTCTGGATCCAATCGTCACTTTTTATTGCTGAGTTGAAGCTTCCTGCATAGACCAAGAAGAAAGAGGGTGAAAGAACTTAGGATAGAATGCCCTAACAGAAGACTCTTTGGTTTAGATCCCATACGAAGGATCAATGCAGGTGCAGGGAATAAGATAGTTTAGCGGAAAAGTTCGAAAAGTATGAAACCATTAACTCCATCATTGTTTCAGAGTTACTAAGTAGTTTGTTACATCAGAAGTCACAATCAAGCGGAGAAAGAACATTTTTCTTCCATCTGTTGACCAAGCGAAAAAAATAACCGCATGTTCTTCCTTTTCGTACAGCTGGTAGTTGATTACTCAGCCCAGACTGGTTAAGGCAATTGGCGCACTGAAATGGGAAAGAATATGTATCATTTTCCCATGAAGAAACCTTGTAAGATCACGGCGATAATTCTGCATTCTTAATCAAGGTTCCTGGCTTGTTTTTAGGCCACATTCAAAGGTGAGAATCGATTTAGTTAGCCTTGACATGGTGGAAAAACAAGTTCAACCTTAAAACATCCAGCACAGGACTTAAAATAGTCATTGTTTCGAAGTGTTTTCCCCTTAAGAGGCAATCAAGATGAATTGTTAACCCATCAGAGAAAGAAAATTGCAGTTTCTGTCATTTCAAATTTTAGTAGTGAAAAATTTTTTACTGATCACCTTGCCTTTCTTTATTTTTTGTAAAGAAAAGAGAAAACTTCTACCTTTGGCTTGGCAGGAATATCTAGCCTGGCACTATGTTAAACTGCGTACGTACGATCATATTGACAGGTGCATGAACGGACCTTCCAAGGAAGGCCCTCAAGTCAGGCCCTTTAGACAATGGAAAAGTGTCTGAGCAAGTGTTCTTGGACACACTCTCAGCATCTGATTACACCTGAAAACGGTAAGTTCTCAACTCCTGATAGTCACAGATTAATTATGAAAAGAGCGAAAAATTCAGCATACTCTGATGTACTTTTAAGTAATGTAATGGAACGTTTTCCCAACGTAATCAGAAATCTGGAATTACTCCAAAATGCTCTCTAGCAGAATATACATATGAAAAAGTTTGACTGTGTTTGATCACGTTAGGCTGGGTGTGGCATCTCTCAATGTCTACAAATCAAGCAAGCGATTAATAGGACATCAACCAATATCGATCAATGTCTTTCGGATCAAACTCATCAATCGAGCTGCTCTTGCTTGCCCTTGAACGTTCAAGCTTCGATTTTGTGCCTCCATTCGAGCTCTGTCCATCGCCACTTACAGCCTTAGTACGCCTGCTCCTGGCTTTGTACTACCCGCTCCTGGCTTTGTATGCCTGCTCCTGGCTTCGCACGCCCGCTCCTGGCTTCGCACGCCCGCCGCTGGCTTCGTGCGCTTGCTCCCGGCTTCACGCACCCACTGCCTTTCACTAGCGGGGTCCAACCACTTGCAATCGAATTATGTATCCTTTGTACGCATAGAACACTTTGGTGGCTGATTATCAGATTCGTTCCTCGCCAGCCCAAGTGACTTGGCTTGTCCAGATCTTGATCAAACTGGCTGGTATCACTTGATATCGATTGATCTGCTCAGAGAGTGCGCCTACTAAACATAAGTTACAGGGCACATTTTGATATGCTCTTGAAAGCACTGGATTTTCAGGAGTACTCTGGAAGTACTCTGATCAGAAAAGTAGACCCGTGTTGCAGTGTTAGATGCGATCTACCAACCTGCTAATCACAAGAAATGATGCCTTCTTCTAAAATGCGACTTTTCTGAACAAAACGGAAATCCTTTCACTCCAAGCGTCCGTAAAAGTTCTATGAGACTTTGGGGGAAAGGGTTACAGCCAGAACATCATATCTGAATCAGAATTTTCAGCTGAAATGACTGCTTTTTTCCTGGGGTGCCCTGCAGAACTATGATGTTTTGTTGCATTGGCACCCATCACGGGTAGATACTCAGAAATAGCTGGAAAATAAGCAGCAATGAAGACAAAGCAGGTTCCACGTAGCCTACCAGTAAGTTGGACTTTTCCAAAAGCCATGCTGCTTCGGCTGAGTGCTGTGCAGACATAAACCGAGAACATGTCCAAGGTAATGTTATCAATGTGAAGATGAGCTGTAGTTTGCGCCTTGTCGTTCAAATCTCGCTGGGTGGACACTGTATACGGTCCATCACTCGCGGAGAGCGCAGTCGGAGTTGTTGGAACTGACCAGATGGTGCGAAGCTCGAGCGTGCTGTTGAATATGCAGGACAAGTTCACAGAGCCGCCCAAGAAGCCCCTAACTTTCTCCAGTGGCTTTCCAGTATATTTAGGTGAAGCTGTCAAAGAATTGAAGAGAACCAAGGTGAGAGTGAGAAACTTGGTTATAAATTTTCGGCAAAAACTGCAATCCAACTTTTTTAAATTTATTCCTGCATCTCGCTCTCTTACATTTTTCTTGCTGTCCCTCTTTCTCTATTGCTTCCGCTCTCTTGAATAGCTACTCGCAAAGAAAACGCAAAGAGATTCTCAGTCAGTATACCGGGGTCATAAATTTAGAGAAAGCGAAAGCTGAGGAGAGATTCAGAGCTGTACCAGCTTCTTTTATTCATCTCTTCTAGAGACGAGGTCTAAATGAAGAACCCTGGCCGGCGGAAATCTCTTCTAGAGACGAGGTTTAAATGAAGAACCCTGGCCGGCGGAAATCTCTTCTAGAGACGAGGTTTGAATGAAGAACCCTGGCCGGCGGAAATCTTTCAATATTCACATGCCATTCACTCTACTTGAGGTTGGGATGCAAAGCTCTGCATTTTAAAACATTTCAAGTTCCCCACATGGTTCTACTTTTCCTGGTCACCATTTAGTTGTGGAAAAACAAAAATGGTGTTTTGCATTGTACCTTCACAAATAGGGAGTGCACTGCTCCAGTTTCCGGTGCTCTCACAGTGGACTGAGTTGCTTCCGTACATACCGTAGCCAAATTTGCATGAGAAGAGCTTTGTTGTCCCGGCAATGTGATTTTCAATTGCGTCTCCCCCAACGTGTCCATGGGGGATTTCATACACCAGAGAACATTGAGCTGTGTGCGTCAACAGGTGAGAAAATACGGAAATGACAGAAGTGCATAGGGAATCGCATTTGTCAGACCAAAATACATCGAGAAAGGTAGTAAATCAAAAGCAACAATCAATCAAAGTTTCCAGGTGAAAGTCTGCTCAAGGAACCCGAATTTGAAGAAAAGCTTCGATAACCATTTCAGGCTAGGAGCCCGACGTTCACACCTGTTTCCAATACTGTATTCACTATCTTTGACTGAGTAGAAGGTGATAATATTCGACATTTCAGCATGCTGTTTCCCTATCACATGCACTAAAAATGAGTTTGAAGACTACTGTTCTTTCTTCACAACTCCTGCAATCTGCAAATGTGTTTCCCAACCAATAACTCTATAATAGAAAACACTTAGAGGTAGATTTAAGAAGGAAACCGTTGTGTTTAGTGAGCATAAAATCAAAGAGAGGATAGGCCTGATCAGTTGAAGTCTCCAGCTCAATGACAAAATCATAGTTGAAGTCATTCGTGCAATCACAGTACACCCGGCCTTTTCAACTTTCTCAGGAGGTGCCACACTGTAGCCTGTTTCGTCCCGATCAATCTCACGGAAAGAAGCAAAACAGGGAGAGTGTGTGTAAACCACACAGTGACTCTAGGATCAAGCGAGGAGATGTTTGCCAAAGACGGTTCGGTGCTCTGCACCATTATCAATTCTGTGAAAAGATGGAAAGAGACGCTACGTGGTGTTCTTATGTGCAGATCATAGGCATTTAGGATTGGCTTCAGGTCTTGATAGATGAGCAATCTTTTGGAGAGTTCCAGGATGTCGATGGTTAAGTGTTCCGCTCAGCAGTTGCTCATCGCCAATCCTCACGCCTACTTGTAGAGACTGTGATGCTGGTATTCGAAGGCACTGCTGTCCAGCAGAAGATATAATAGTTCGAAAAGCTCTAACATCAGGAGACTGAAAGTGTACGGGTTGTACTTGTTGACATAATCAAGTGTCATTTCAATCGCTTCCTCTGAGTTCACGTTGGAGTAAAGCGCTTACACCTTTCACGGAACCCTTCACATCTTCGACAGAACCATTTACACCTTTAACGGAACTTTTCCCACCGTTCATGGAATCCTTCACAAGCTTTCCCCCCTCAGATCTGTATAATATACGTGCACACACTATTTTGATCCTTTCATTACTTCATTGTGAGGTTAATCTCGAAAGGGCCGCTCTCTTTCGAAATCAAGTTATTTCATTGCTTCGTTTTGGACATTAACAACACCATGCCGATTGATGTTCCACCCTGTGTCTGCTCCAAATTATTTGAAGTTGCATACTCTCTGCTCCTTTACTCTTTGCACCATCTCAAAATTATTCCTCAAGTCATTTCCCAAAACCAAAAGGTTTGTAAAGATGTTTTTGACTTTCCTAAGGAAAAGCTCTACTTTTGCTTTTCCACCAGACAGCACTGGTTACCGTTCAAACGTGATGAGGCCTGGCCAAATAAAATTTTTGATGTCAATAAGCTCAGACCAATCCATTGGCTCAGAAAGTTACAACTAACAACTAACAACTAACAACGTTAACAAGTCCTTCTATGCTATTGAATATGGCATTGACGCCAACACGTCTAGCCCTCTTGTATTTTCCATAATTTTGCTTGCCCTTCATGCCTAAATGAACTCTTTAGTTGCAATTTCACAAAAGTCAGTTTGATGGGGATCTTCTGTCTTCCATTCAGCACAGTGAAAGTGAAACCTTGGAACACAAGAGGCAATTTTGAAGGTTCGTTTATGGCTTGAACACCGCCATGTCACATTGTTTAAAAGCCTTCACATTTTATGGTATGAATGCTTCCACATCCTACGGCCAGCCAACTGCCAGCTATAGGTAGTGTACACAGCCAAAGCATCGTTGCACTTGCTATCGACAGCGAAAGGTCATACAGGTCTGGGTGTGAGTGAAACCGTTTTTCAATATTCTGTACAAAACTGCAGTTTCTGATAGCTAATTTATTATTACCGCAGGGTGAAGGCTGGCAGGCCCGTGGCTGGTATTTCTCGTCATTTGGATAAGGGCAATCAGTGAATGATGCGTCGAGAATGCATATCCTTCTCCTCCCTTGTTGTTTAGGGCAGCTGCAACTTGACCAGGCAGACCACTCGGAAAGTTCGCTTGTTTCTAAAGAAGACAAGTCGACAGATCATAGGTCAGAATTGTTCAATTTCAACCAGACACAAGCAAACAATACTGAGATTGATAACAGGATCTTTTCAGAGAAAAGTGCAGTTCTGTGGTAATGTCTTTAGCCCATACCTCTCTTCTGCTAGTTCCATAGTTCAACAAATGGCGGATGCTGGATACAACTTCTCATGGCTTTGAGTTATGCATATGACAATTACAGGCTTCAGTCAGAGACTCCACCTAAAGCCAACCTACCCACATACTCTAACCCCACCCAAAGAATCCAACCGTACCCAAAATCTCTAACCCTCCCTGCCTTCAGCTTCTTACCCATCCTGCCCTGCCCTTTCTGCCATTCCCCACCTTGTCCAGACACGCAGCTCGTGAGGAGCACAGGGGGCATGTGCACCCTTGGTTATTTCGACATTGATGTTTTCCAACGTGCCTTTTTCCTTTTATTGGCGCCTCACGAAAGCATCCAAGGAGATCCCTGGTGTAAGAAACTGTCCCGGTGTACGTAGATCTACATTTTCACATGTTGATGTCCAAAGTCACATCATGCAGGAGTCTTGCACCGATCGACCCCTACACGGGCCACTACACCACTACAAGTACACAAGCCAGGAATTATTTTAGTACTAAATTTAGCTCCATGAGCATGCACTAGAATGTGCTTGGTCGCTGTGAGTACTGCACAGCTTATTCAATTCAATGTTGCCGATAATCGACAACTATACAGGTTTTCCAGGCTGTTTCCATCTCTTTAGGAATGTCTGCCATTTGCCATTGTGCTGGTAAAGAATTATTAGTTTGGGGTTTTGCCACTGAAGTTTCAAAATTTTTTTTGGGAGTATGCTCCCAGACCCCATGCATAGGTTTCTGCACCCTGCCAAATACCCACCGAGCTAAGTCGCTGTTGCCCTTCCAAAACTTACCCTCCCCAGGTACATCTATAACCCAGGCCTATTCCTAACTCCGCAATGCACCCCAGCTCCAGCCTTCAACCATACTGGTTAAGCACTCTCTTCTTTAATAACCCATTCCTCCCCAAACGCCACGCCTATTAAGGAACATGAAGCCTTTTTCTGGTTTGTCATGACCATTTATGACATCCCTTTTTCCTGCTCAGCAAATGGTAAACAGTTTCCGTCCCTCCGTTTGCACACCTGGAATTTGGCGATAAAACGATGCGTGAACCTTAGCTGTACTGCCACACAAGTACCCTGGGAAGGCCTCTGTAGCGCCGCCACAGGTTTGATCACAGAGAGTTGATGAGTGATGGCGAAGGTCCGCAATTGTGAAATCACTCGAATAGCACGAGCAGATGCCAATGTTTGTGCTCCCATTGGTTATGTCAAGTGATATATACCCACCCGGAGCAGTCTCACACAGTGACAAGCACAAACCCGGGTTGATGTCCAATCCATAAAGAAAATGGGAATCTCTGATGATTGTGTTGGGAATTTCCCAGCACCCTGCTGGAAGTGCTGGTTCTGCCAAGTTGGAAAGAACAATCGTAGAAAAGACAGAGGATTTATGTCTTTATATGGTTACAGTGCTACGATTTTCGGATTCCGAAATCAATCCTAATGCAAGTAGAAGCAGCACTGAGGCTGAAACAGGCTGTACTGTGCATCAACTCTGAGCATCTCAAAATGAGCCTATTCTTGTATCTGCTCCGCTTGGATGTTCACTTGTGGGACGACTGTTAGTGCCTTTCTGTACAAACGAAAAACTTTGGCCACCTCAAACTTGAAAATGGGCCCGCAAACCAACTAGGGTATTTTCAATGGACTTTTTGTGAGTCAGTATCGGCAATAAGGCAAAGAACTATATCTTGTTCAAACTGCTTCAAGCCTCCTTTAGTTTTATCCATCTTATGAATAAAGGAAATGAGAAATTTGCCGGCATGAGGACCAAACGCCAAGCGTTTCATCTTCCAGCCACTTTCGACCAAACTTTCCTTTCACCTAGTTGCTTGGGATAAAGTTGGCACGGAGCTCTCCCACACTGTCTTTCCTCTCTCTTTACGTCACCAGCGAGTGGACAGTACTGAGCAATTTCTCCTTCACACGGAGGCAAGCAGGTACGGGTGCGACTCTGCACACCTCCTCCTCCACAGCTTAGAGAACACGCAGACCAGTCGGACCATTGTGTCCAGTTCCCAGCTAGAGAAAGGAGAATGAATGAGAGTTATCGTTCAACTATTCATACACAGCAACATTGAAAAGATGTCCTGTACCGTGGCAAATTTCAAAAAATAGGCAACAAAGTATTTTTCAAGGCCGAAATACCTTTATTCTTTATCGTCATACTCGACAAATAAACCATTTTATTCGCATAGACACGAAGTAAGGCAAAGATGGAAGTCAATCAGAAGGATATTAAATCTAGTGGTTGTGCGGAGCATTTCGGCATGTAACGCCATCATCAGCCATATACAGACAGAAGTGACCACCGTTTCGAGACTCTAGAGAATGGATTGCTCTGCAATTGAACGGCTTGAGATCTGCACATTGGACCCTAGACCAGTCGTCTATGTGCGATATGTGGATAGCATTGGTACCATCATCGAAGACACAGAGCAAGCTGGCCGACTGCTATCATACCTGAACGAACAACATTCAACATTTAAAACAGAAACACCTGATACCAACCTGTTCCTTCTAATCCTTTAGTTGAAGATCAAAACGGACGAAGCTGACAGGATGGAGTACAAATTACATCAGAGGTCAGCCAACAAAGGAATGGCGTTGCACTTTGATTCCCACCGCCACCATCCCAACATTGTCAAGAAGTTGAAAGTGCAGAATGAATTAAAACGAGCTGTGATGTGTTCCAGTTTAGGAAATTGAGAGGCATCAATCAACAAGGCCACGGTAAAGCCAGTACATATTGGCTATCCAAAACGTTGGCTCCGAACCAATGCAAATCAAAAGGAGGACGCCCGGAAGACTACGTTCTGTTTGAACATCCCCTTCGTGTTTGATTGGTTCAATTACCCGGTAAAGCACTTGCTGCTTACACGCAATACCCCTGCCCACCTTACGAACCGCCAAGGATGGACACTTTGCCAATTCACCACCAATTAACACCCTGGAAGAAATACTTGCAGGCAATGCCCCAGAAGAAAGCATGCCCGACACCAGGCATTTGTCAACAGTCATCTGTCGTCTATAAGGCCACATGCACGGTTGAGACAAATTTCAGTATGACCACAAGGCATCCATGACAAAATCCAGCAGCGTATGAATGCAGCGAAGCAGCACACGGATTCGTATCAACAACTCATGTACCGTACTTCAGAGGCGTCTTAGGTATTGCGATCAGATGCAGAATATTGAGCAATCTGCGCAAGATGCTTTGGACTTCTTATGGATGAGATACTAAAAGCTCTGCACACCTGAGCATGTATCATTATAACACGACACCGCACGCATGCCTCGGTGATAGCCCCTCAGATCGAACCTCACAAATAGATTATAGATCAAGGAATCCGGCATCTGTTACCTGCATCAAGGATTCTCCGCCATATTTTAGGTTGATTTTTGTGTTAAGGCCCTTAAACGTTGTTTGCCATCGTAACTGTGGTTTTGAGCACAGTTGTGGACTTGAAGATGGAAGAAGAGGACTGAACACATACTTGCTTGTCCAGCATGTACATGTACATGTACAGGAGTCAGAGCACGCTGGTGAAGGTATCGATTTCAGGCGTGGCAACCATGAAAGCCTCTAGTGAAACTTAAGTCCACCTGGAATTTAAATTATCTCCAAGCTGATCCAGAGATTGGGAAAGTTGATCAAGCCCCCATGCAAAGGAATCAACCTGGCATGCCCAAGAAAGGCTCACCCAAAAATTAAAGGGCATCTCCATCCAAAAAAGAAGTTGGGCTCTTTCGATGCAGTTTTCCGCCCTGAGCACGACAGTGAAAGTCAGTTTTTCATGCGACGTCAGGAACCCTCGAACATGGGTGAAAACGCAAACGGGAATTCCCCTCCTGTGACGTCACTGGTGATTAGCTCCCGGCCAGCTGACCGCTCAAATGTATGGAAGTAAATGGGAGAGGGCTTGACTAGCTGTGAAGAAAG
>JAOWAR010167837.1:0-10044 GCA_028571005.1 Clathrina lutea | reverse complement strand
GGCCGCTCACTCACTCACAGCACCCCCCACTTGCCCAAAAATCCTGGTGTGTAATCCTGGTGTGTGATGGGAGTTAACAAGCATTAAAGAGGTACTTGTAGCACGGCTGTGTTTACAAGCAACTTTTCTTCATTCTTTTTCTCTCTTTCATCAAGAGTATCTCTGCAACTAAGGGGTGTTGCGTAAAGTTATTGTACAACTTTTAAGTGCTGCAAAATCCAGGAAAATCATTTAGTTGATTGCAATGGTTACTACAAAGCGGAAAGGACTCCATTGTCGGCCGCTTTCAGAGTCCTAATCTTTGTTTTAAGTGATAAGTCTTGCAAAGGGCCCAGGTCGACTTCCTTTGCACACTTGCGGATCCTCCTCTTCAGCTGTGCAGTGGTGTTTGCCTTCCAGCCCCCAGCATACACCGCCTGCTTCAAAAGACCCCAAAAGTACTCCACTGGGCGGAACATTAGGAGGGTTGCAGTACTTTGGTACGAATGGTATGTGAAGCTCTTCGAGCAGCTTCAATGTGGCTCGGGTGTAATGTGATGATGCCAGGTCCGGCCAAAACACGTAATCACCGTCAGAAAGGTGTTTCTCAATGAATAGCACCAGGCACTCGTTTCTGTACACTTCACCACTGATGGCTCCCTTGCATTCATGAAAATAGAGGTCTGACACGCCCTTCTCACCGATGGCTGCCCACACAAGCAATTTGACAGGGAACTTTTTCTCTAACTGTACTTCACACTTGGCGGAGTGTTTTCCTTGTTCTGGGTATAGTATCCAGCGTTCCCAGGCATCTTATTGCCCTTCAAGCTAAAATAGCTCTCGTCATCCATCACCACCATTGCCGTGGACCTTGCTGGAAAAATATCGCGGCTCAGTTTGCAACATCGGACCATCTGAGCCTTGGCTTGGTCAGCTGATCCTGCAGGGACTTTAAATTTCTTGTGGCAGAAGCACCCTCCTTCCTCAAGGTTCTGCACACAGTTGAGGCAGCCACGTCAAATTTCAAGCCCAGCTTACGGCAGCTAACACCCTTCTGGTCACAGGCGGTCTTGATGAGACGCTTCCACTCTGTGGAAGGCAGCTTTGCACAAGCTGACCCACTTTTCGAGGCTTCCTCTCCGACGTCTTCCTGTCCTTAAACCGGTTCTCAGAATGGAACACACGGTGGTTTTTGCAACACCTTGCTTGTTGAAATAAGCACAGGTAAAAGCCTTCCCTCGGTCCTTGTCACTGGCTGAGTAGAAATTTACAACATAATATCTCCTTTGTTTTTGTGCACTGTGTGCCATGGCTGCCATGTGGCATCCAGAGAAGCCATTTTATGTCTCATGGTTACGATGGGTATAACCTATTTAAGGAGACAGAAGACACCCAATTAAGAAGGCAGCTTCGGTTCACGGAAGCAGCCCGTTAAAGTTATACAATTTTTTGCGCAACACACCTTAGAGATTGAGAGAGAGAGAGAGAGAGAGAATAAAAAATGTAAATAGTGTACCTCAGATTTATCATGTTTTACACCTTGCATAAAAGCCTCGGCTTTTATGCTCGGTGTAAAACACGATATGTAAGCTATCAATATCGACTGAATGAGGCAAAAACTCGAACTGGTTGAGGAGGTTAATGTTCGTGAAAGAAATCACTTTTCACACGGGAAGGGAACAATGCACTAGGTTTGCATGGTCTCGGGTTTGATTCTTGGTGGAGGCAGTGGCCGAGTTGTTTTCCCTTCCGCTGTGAAAACTGATTTCTTTCTTTCAAAAAATATATACATTGACTTTGGCTAAGTGAACCTTCTTTGGGGAGTTGGTCTAACCCCTATCTCCGAGCTACGGACCTGCCAAATTTATTAATGACACGGAAGGTAAAGAAGACTGCCTGGTGGAGCTGAGAGAGCATGTCGCTTACACTGCTGAATGAGGCTCACCAAGACGGAATTTAATAAGCCCTTGCTTGTATCGATTGAGCACGTCGGCATCCCGGCAAAGAACACCTGGCAGTGCCATGCACTACAGCAATCACCTGCCCACGACAGCACCACGAACTGCCCAGACGAGCCCATGTTCCGCCGACGTCCCACATACGGCACAAAGCCTTCAAGTGGCTTTCTGAGGAGGTTGTGCTAAAACTGCAGCCTAATTCCAATGGAATAATAGAGCGAACTGGCAACTTAGTACATTGAGTTTTAAAGTAGAATAAAAAGTGCAAGTTCACATCAAGTAGAGAGAACATAACAGGTGTTTGGCAGTGTCATTGAGGACACTTTTCTTTGTCAAAGAAGCATATTTTGCCCAAGTTTTCTCATTGAGACTTTCTTTCAGGCCCGTGATCACATTTTGCAGAAAACACCAGAAATTCAAACTTTCCAAACTGTGTGCCCATGATGATGATGCGTTAAAAATAGCTCATTCAGTTAAGTGCTTCTGGAAGTAGCGTGTGTGGGTCACTATTGAACTCTCCGCATTTCAATTTCATGCTGCTTGATTTGGTAAAAGCCAGGAAGAGGGAAGTTGCCATCATAATATCTGGCAGTAGGTGGCACCCTGCAGGCCCCATTGTGCCATGTACGTGGCCAAATGCTTTAAGCCAACCTACCTCTCATCCCCAAGACAGTTTATGTGTACACATACATGCAGATTGAGTGCAGCATTTCTGTAAGCATTGGGGCCATATATCAAGCGTCAAAATGTAGTACTACTAGTTGGCTGTATAATAGAGCCACATGACGTCGACTTGCAAGGGGATGTCACATGTAATTTGAAAGGCACTGGAACTCAGCAGCAATGCGTGGGCTAATCCCAGACCAAGTGAAGCTCTAACTTAGTGACTCAGATCACTCTCGGTTGAACCTGATCAACCTCGTCTGTGATCCGCACAATCGAAACGCTCCAGGATGGCAAGAACTCATCCCCTTCCCTGTGTTGTTATGGTTACCAATATGAGTTGGAGCTGGGTGACCAAGCTTTGTTGTCCGAAGATGTTCAGGAAAATTGACTAATTCTTAAAGTCTCTTTGCTTGTGTTTCTCCATCATCATTGCTGGATGAACGACTGCAGCCGGCGCCGCCAAAGTGCTGCCTTCCAATTCAATGCCGTCTGTTGAAGGTATTAGTGGAAGCTTTCCAGCAACTTCTATTGATTGTTTTGCATTGTGGTCCTTAGTTCTCTCTCTCTCTCTCTCTCTCTCTCTCTCTGATGTACCTCGTGCACCATTCCGAGCCCTGTCCCATACTACCTTCCCCGCAGCTCCTCCAAAATCATCTGCAAGACAGTCAACTTTTATTTAATTACCTGCATGGCACATGCCACCTCAATCGACAAATGCATTGCTTGGATTCGAGCCACTTATTGACCACACAACTTCGGAAATACCGGCTTGACATTCATTAAAATTGGCTTCGCCTCGGTGAATATATAGGCTCAAGAATTATTGGCCAGTATTTCCTTAGCCTTGAGCAAAAAGGGCCTATTAAAGTAAGTAACTATGCCCGGACTGTGTGTGCGTGCGTGCGTGCGTGCGTGTGTGTACATGACTGGACAGACCAGGATACCCTTCAATATGCTGTCGCCATAATGCAGGTCCGCCTCCTCCAGCATGGCGAAGCCGATCTAGTGCACGAGCTGCACAAACAGCTCAGATGCACTCTTCAAGACGCTATCGCTAAAGCACAGGTTCGTTTCCTCCAGCATCGTGACCTAGCCAAATTCCATGGGCCATGTAAAGCTGTGTGACTCTTCAGTTCATATTTTGTCCAGAAGATTTATCAGCTCGTTTCAACACCCCAGATCGGGATTTTCATGCTCTTTCTTTCTTCCTGCTTAATTCTTACAGTTAACCAAGTGCAATTATTCAAGTTTTGAACAGCTACATTCATGTACGACACACATTGGATGAGTCTTGCGTACAGTATATAATTGGCTGTGCAGAGCAACTTGGAGAAGCTAGGTGAACATGCGTCCTTGTTCTGTCAGTGCGGTGAATTAAGCTTTTTTCAGGCTGCAACTTCAGAAGCTCAGTCTTCATCTGATGCTGACTGCTTGAGCTGTCAGATTAGTCAAGAGCTTTTACTCAGAAGTCCACTTGATCTTGAAGAAGAAGCTTGCATTCGACAATGTCACGCAGCCACTTCTCACGAAAGACGGTTGTTTCGGGGCTGCAGCAGACAAAATCAGGTAGAGAGATGGGATCACATGTGAACTGTGTACAAAGAAGGGCTCAAACGAATATCGAATGTCAACATTATGGACGAATTCATTCAGTTCACAAATATTTTATGGACAGGTCTAATAGCTGGTCTTGCTGCCACCTGCACCTATGGTTTGTCTTGCACATTTGTTTCAGGACCTCCAAACACACTAGCTGTTCTATCGCTATTGCATAGTCGATCCTTCACAAGTAGTAATTTCTAAATAAAATGAACTATGAAAATATGTTCACTTGGCCCAGCTAGGATTCAGACCCAGGACCTTCCAGACTGCACACGGACGCTCTACCAATTGCGCTACCGATTTTTCTTCTTCCGTGCTCGTTTGATTATGTCTTGTTCTTTTGACATCAATAGTTTGTGACAAGTACCGTGGTTGGTTCCCCAAGAGGAGTGGATACCGGCGTCATTCTAGTTTGCTTGCCACTGTCGTGAGTCATGGGAGATGGGACTTGTATCGCTTGGACACCGCTGGGTAACGGACCCAGCCTGGTAGCTCAGTTGGGAGAGTGTCTGTGTGCAGTCTGGAAGGTCCTGGGTTCGAATCCTAGCTGGGCCAAGTGGTACATTTCTCCTGATCTCATGACTCACTTCCCTTTCTATCTGATTTTTCTTCCTCCATGCTCGTTTGAAAAAATTTAAAGATAAAGCGTGTGTGTCAATCCAGGGATCGGTTTAGGAATGTGCTGCCTTTCTATTCATCACAATAACTTGCACCACAAAACTACAAAGAATAAGCCACTTCTTCCATGCTCGTTTGTTTTCTTACTTTTTTTTACTGAATAGCACAAAATCGTGAGCACATGAATGGAGCTCTTAAAAAAAAAGAAAATCACAAGCATACAGGTCGAGGAGAAAGATGTAGCAATAAGATGTAGCAATAGACAGAAGCAGCATAGCCCTGAGGGGAGAGAGAGGTCATAGTACTTCAAACAGAATAAAGGAAAAAAAAAACGAGTGCAATGGGCATACAGTGGAGAAAGAGTGAAGAATCGAAAAAAAAAAATGGATGCCTAACAATGTAAATGTTTCATGTTGTCTGTCACACTTTAAATTTATTGCATGTACTTGTCAGCTTGCTGAGCGAGAATCTGTGCCGATCGCTTTGCGTCAAAGAACAGACTGTCGATTTCTGCAATGTCATCTTTGGTGATCTGTTCACGGCCGTTGATTCGTGCCAGCAAGTTTGCTGGTGTTAGAAGCTGTACAGCGTACCGAAGAGTGGTGCGGCCTCCAACGGTGCCGAGCTCAGTGAGAGATTCCTCGTCAGCCTTAATACCTTCTGTTTGAGCGCGAATGCGAATGATCTGAACCATGTCGTCAGCGGAGTAGGGCAGAGTGCGGATGATCATCATGCGATCGAGCAAATCCAGAGGCATTCCGTGAGGAGAGACAACTTCCGTGCCCCGGATTGCACACCGTCCCCGGTTGGTAGCAAAGATGACGATCGGGGCAAGGGTGGATTCGAGAGCTCGGTGCAAGTACGTGAAGCACTCTATGTCAAGCATGTGCACCTCGTCGACGAAGAGGACGCCAGGCACAAGCTCCGCGATGCCCTGGTCGATGTACTTATTGACAACTTTGTTGATCTCCTTGCGCAGCTTGTCCGTGATTTCGGTCTTCTTGGGTTTCATCAACTGCGACATCATGGACATGACGTCCTGGCCGCCCTGGGGCCGCGCGTTGGCCACGTCCAGATCGTGCAGAGTAACGTCCTGAACAATCTCCTTCTTTTTGTGCACTTCTCCCTTCGGCAGTGGCACGTACTCCTCCGCCTCCAGGTCAAACTCGGTGGCGTAAGTATCTGACCTTCCCTGCCTCTTCACCGCCCCGCTGTTCGCCTCGATATAGATTACGTCACCAACCTCCACTTTTTCCTTCTGAATCGACTCGTAAATCGACGGATCCAGCTTCAGTTGCTTCGTCCCCTTCGTCGTCTTCAGGCCAATTATCACGTGGCTAATTGTCTTTCCGTAGCCGCCGTGAGGATTCTCCGTCTCGCACGGAGTCAGCTCTGTCACCTCACCCTCGTACACTTCCTTCGTCTCCTTGATACGAAGTCCGATAGCGCGGCGAAAATTCTCCATGAGCACCTCGGTCTTCTTAATCTCTGACGAAAACACTTCGCTTCCCACCATTGGGCAGAATGGTACCTTCGTGCCAAGCTCTTGAGCGACTGCCAATGCCAATGCAGTCTTTCCCGTGCCTGGAGGACCCGCGAGAAGAACAGCTCTGCCAGCCATCTTTCTCGACTTAATCAACTCCACGACAACACCCGCAGCTTCTCGGGCAAGCTCTTGTCCCACAAGGCCAGCTGCCAAGGGGTGCGCCTTCCCCGCCTCGTCCAAGCCCAGACCTTTAACATGGCTGTGAGCTGCTATTCTCTGTGTCTTGGTCGTGCTTTGGACCTCTTCGATCTTCATTTTGCCCGAGAAAGAAACAATCCTTTGGTCAGGTTGACTCTTTTTTTTTGAAGCTTCGAAGGCTGAAGTCCGCTCAGATAGAGCAGCCGGCGGGTGTTTGTTTGTGCCTGTCGTGAGCGCCATTTCCAGTTGCTAAGGCGACAGAAAATGGCGCCATATATCTGATATATGCCAATTGCAAAAACCGGCGGACGGCATCATGCATATTACCTATGAGCCTGACGACTGTATGATTAGATGCATCATCGTCTGTTTTTGATAGCTTTTTCATGTTTTTGCTGCCGTCATGCCTTGGCGGTCGAGGAGACCCCACTGCACAAGCTACATTTTTGACTTTTGCAGTCCGTGGCGTCAGCGTTTTGACTCCTTTTATTCTCGGTGCGAAGGCTGGAGTGCTTCGACTGCAAGTCTCCATCATGGCTTGCGGACAGGATGAAATGAAGTTATCGGTCAAGCAAACCTGGGGCTGTGGCACCGTTCGCTATTGCTCTGGGCTTGTTGGCGGCCCTTCGCTAGTTGACGTACCCCTTGGTCTGTGTATCGAGCGATGGGATGGACAGACGGGCAAGAGATTGTTTTGCTTCCAGGCTCACAACCAAGTAATCGTTGCGATGCGTCGGGCTCCGGTAGGATCTTGGTCCAGGCCCCTGGTCATGACCGCATCAGACGGCGGGGAGCTTCGGTTGTGGGGCGATCAGTGGGATCGGCTGGCTTTCTTTTGTACGAAATCGACTTCGTTGAGACATGTGCGTATTATGGATACCCTGTCTAGTTGTTGTCGGTAGTGCGTCGGTCTGTAATGGTCAATTGCGTAGTTGGCGTTATCATTTGCAGCTCTGTGTCTCCAGCGAGAAGGGTAAGACGCAAACGTCCCAGCACTTTTTCTCTGTCTGACTCACATGCACACATGTTGTTATAATTTAAGATACCTGATAGCTGAGGTCGATAAGGTTGGTGCATTTGTAACAAACCTAGCAAGCCGCCAAAACACGCAAGGTTTGAGGACTTTTTAGAGAGCCTTTCAAGGGTGTTCGACTTGTAGTCTGACCACAACTTGAAGGTTGAACTTTATTCTGTTGAATGGGTCCTTTTGTTGCACATCCTTTCGATCTTCAGCAGAGTTTGCAGGATGACCAATCTATGTATCAAAGTGCCGAATTTGAGTTTGAAGCTTCAAGTGCAAAAAAAGAATGATGATTGCGCTTCTCTGTCAAGGAAAGCTAATGCATGCTTGGCTGTCGGTTCAAACGACGTGATTTTTATGCAGATGGCATGGTCGTTTGACGGACGTCGTGTGCTCTGTTGCAACATTGGCTCAACAAGTGCATTGAATATAATCAACGTGTTGGAGGAGGACAGTGCATGGAGCATGAAGTTGGCATGGCAACAACATCCATCCTCGAGGCCGGAGTCTTCAGGTGAGGACTTGACTTTTGAAATGGCTGAGTTTCTTCCCGACAACAAGGTGGCTGTATTGGAGCATCAGAAAGGCGTTTCCACTTCGGTTCTTCTGTTCTCGCCCTGTGGCGAAGTCATCAACAAACTCAACCTGAACATGATTGGTGTTAAGTCGAATGGTAAAGCGCCCGATCCGCTCATGCTGACGCCTTGTCAGGATGGTTTGCTGGCGATTGCTTTTGACGGAGGGATTGTGTGTGTCGTCCAAGCGGAGCCGTTGAAACTGCAGGCACAGTTTAAAGTGGTGAGTGTTTGGCGATGATGTGGAAGGAGATTGGGAGGGGGTGGATGAAGGAGGTGTCGAGAGAGCTAGGGACGGAGGCACTTGGTTAGATTGCCAAGGAAGATTTACTCATTGGACAGGCAGAAAAAGTAAAATAATCTTTGCTGTAAAGCTCTGTGGAAAGTATGTCTCTGTAACTTCCCTGTTGGAAAAATAGTTTATTCTGTTTGCTATTTTTATGTATGAAAAGCCAAATATTGGTTTATGCAATTTCAGTCTTGGTTGTATTTTACTTGTTCGTTGCTCGCTTTAGGGAACATCTGCTCGCTGCCTTGCCTGGGACAACAAGCAGCTATCATGTGTCAGTGAAAGTGGTGTGATGCAGTGGTGGTCTGTAGACGGCAAGCTACAAGCATCTGCAAAGGGAGCGCGCAGTGGTGTCGTGGTGCAGCTGCTTTGGGAGGGTATCGGCTCTCAGCTTGACAGTGGTGGCCAGCCGTCGGAATCACGCCGTTTGTGGATCATCTATGTCACGGCTATGGACCTGGCTGAGGTGCAGGGTCAGTGAAGTTGTTTGACACCATGCTCAAAAATGAGGAAGAGCACAGATTGGTAATACTTGGGCTGCAGTTGCTCAATCATTAGTCTTTCAAACCCTGTCTTTCTTGTTTTCAAAAAGGATAAGGTTGCCTTGGTGATAGCAGATCTGGTATTGGCACAAAGGTGCTGTTTCTGAACCTTGTCTTTGCAGGATTTTCATACCATTTTGTGTTCAGCACATGTCAATCAACTGAGAAAAGTCAAAGGTCAAAGGATTGTTGTTGTTTTTTCTTTTATCTTAACATGCTTTTCTTTGCTTTAGTCGGGGAAGAGCCTTCAATCAAGACATTGCGCTCAATCGAGGTGTTAGAGGTTGCTGGGTGTGGTCTGGCCATTTCACCGAGTGGTCAGTTTGTTGCCAGCGGTGACTTGTCGGGTCAGGTCATGGTTTGGCCTGCGGTAAAGGAGGTTGGCCAATGTGAGCCGACTCAGCTGACAGCAGTAAGTGAAACATTCGCTCCTACCCTCAGAGCCATGACGTGGTTTTGGATTGTCCTGATTCTTTATGTCTTTGTCATTTGTGAAAGGGTGTCTCAAATTGGATGTCTTTAGAGCCGCTATAACAATTACGTCACTCATGTTAGAGCCACCATAGCAATTACGTCACTCATGTTAGAGCCACCATAGCAATTACGTCACTCATGCTAGAGCCGCCATGACAATTACGTCACTCATGTTAGAGCCGCCATGACAATTACGTCACTCATGTTAGAGCCGCCATAGAAATTACGTCACTCATGTTAGAGCCACCATGACAATCACGTCACTCATGTTAGAGCCGCCATAGCAATTTCGCCACTCATGTTAGAGCCACCATGACAATTACGTCACTCATGTTAGAGCCACCATGACAATTATGTCTTTTATGTTGTTGGTGTCATAGTCCTTTATGTTGGCGCTTCTAGCTATGTTGCTGCCCACAAACCTATTACTGCGTAAACATTACAGTGTAGGTATGAAGGCTGTTGTTTACATGCACCTTTGGATTGCCTGTGCTGTAAAGTAGTAGTAGTTGCTCTCTCTCTCTCTCTCTCTCTCTCTCTCTCTCTGTCTCTCTCTCTCTCTCTCTCCTTCTCTCTCTCTCTCCCTCCCTTCTTCTTTCCTCTCCCCCCTTCATTCAACTTCCACAAAAAACACGG
>JAOWAR010167826.1:0-10044 GCA_028571005.1 Clathrina lutea | reverse complement strand
CATACGATCGCCACGATCAAGCTGGCCCGACCGGACCGCTGCCTGCGCGTCAGCGGCGAACATTAGGGTCGGATTACTCGGTCGGATTACCGCACGAACAATGCTCACTCTCACTATTCTCACGATTTTTGTCCGCTTTTTCTATAGGGTTGACTCCATATGATGCAGTAAACACAGCAGCAAGCGGCCGTGTGTGTGTGTTTGTGTGTGTGTGTGTGGGTTGCCACGGTGTGGTGGGGAGGAGGGGGCGAGCGATAAAGGCGTTAGGCCTAGAGCTTGTGCAGTTGATTGGTTGTGCAAAAATCTATCGGCGGCGTGGGACGTTTGATCTTGCATGACACAGGAGCTTCCAGAGACAAGCCGGCACCAGTGTCCCAAGTGCTGAAGATTTTCTTTCTCATTTGGTGTACGTTTGTGGGGAAGAACCGGGACGTTTGCCGAAGGGGCTGTAAAGCAAATGTGCCTCGCAAACCTGTTGTACCCTGAAACGGTTCTGTCTCTCGATCGGTGATTGCTTTCAACATCAGAACTGCGCTTCACCTGGTAAGTGTAATTGACAGGTGCCTTCACACGGACACGAAGCCAGAGAAAGAGATAGACAGCGCGCCTGCCATTAAATTTGAAATGGATGGGAAAGAGAGAGAGAAGAAAAACTTGCTTAGCTAACTGCAATTATTTCTCGATCGAAGGAAATGTTCGTTCGTCTGGAGACAGACGTCAGGATGTGCGCCTCAGTGTTCATGTAGAAAGATGTACCATGCCCCGCTAGTCAAGGCCCGGGGCTCTCTACGCGTTGAACGATGCATTTCGAAAATTCTTTCGCAGGCTTATTCGAAGCTCTCCAAAATTTTCCTTTTTTTTCTCGGTTGAGAGCCCCTTCCTATAAACGTCTGTCGTAGTTGGGGCTAGGCACCACTCGCCCTCGCCTACTGTAAGGCATGTGGGGAACCACATTGCGCAGCTGCTTCGGGAGCCCACTCGACCATATTTGGGTGAAAAAGAGTTACATTTGAACCGATTGCGTGGGCGCATTGCATTCGCCGCGCCGGATGATCGACTGGTAGATGCCCACGCTCTTCTCCGAATATAGAAAAGCCTCTTCCTAAAGAAGTGCTGTGTTTGCCGCTATGACGCATATGAAGTTGCATATGAAGGTTACATCGTTGGTGTTCATCAGCCGTCTGACCATGTTTAGAAAACAAAATGTTGTACTTGAGCCCAACAGCGTTGGACTGAATATCTACCACCACCAGCAGTACCGCATGTTTAATCTTTTTTCCTTTTCTTCACTTTTTTAATTGATATAGTCAAGGGGGATATGGAAGTATTTCAGTGATTCTGGTTTTAAACTTGAATATTCTGGCGGACCACTGAGGTGTGAGGCCATGAAGCGAAGCATCTCGCCGACCTTGGAAATGATGAGACGCATATGCATCGGGAGGGGCTACTCATGCAACTACTGTACTCTATTGACAGCTTCAACGATATTCCCCTCAGAACCAATTTCTGGGTTATTGCTTCGTTCCTTTCTTTCAAGGATGATAATTAAAAGACAAGAGTTTGAGATGCGACGTCATTCAGTGGTTGCAGTTAAGAAAATAAAATCATGGCGTAGCGCTGTTGGCGTGAGGCCGGTGAAGCATCCTGCTGAACTTCGAAATGATCAGATACTGAAACGATCAGTCATCTAATTATTTCCTTCTCTATTCCAAAGAGGAAATAAGCTTAGCACCAATGACGGGTCGGAAAATGGGGAGGGTTACGGACACGACTACTCTACTGACAATATTAACAAGATTCCCCTCCTAACCTATTTTGAGGTCATTGTTTGGTTAGTGTCTTTCTAGGATGACATATGAAAGGCAAAAGTTTGAGGCTCGACCTACTTCAGTGATTCTGGTTTGAAAAAGTCCTGCCAGAGCACTGAAGGCGTGAAGGCTGGAAAGCATTTCGCCGAACTTCAAAATAATCAGACACTAAATGTATCAGACGTCAAACTTTTACCTTGTCCACTCGAATCACGGAATAGCACCAAAGACGGATAACAGAACATGGAGGGTTGTGAAGGCAAGGGGCTCCAAGCGCACACATTTTATTTCATGATGAGGTTCTTGAAAGCATTGGATTTCATCACCTACCAAACTTCTAGTCTACTTTTATGGTGGAACATCGACCGTTGGAAATAAGAAGGAATGAGTCTTTAGAGTCCTCCAACGTTCATACCTTTGTGTCGGATTTAAAAACCCTTAGTTATGAAAACCTTTTATTTTTCCCTTTGAAGATGTGGATGAGTGCACAGAGAGTGGACACAATTGTCTCACGAGCGTTGATGGAGGGGTTTGTTCAAACAAGAGGGGAAGCTTCTCTTGCTCGTGTTTAAGTGGCTACAGAGGCGATGGAACAACTAATGGCACAAGGTGTACAGGTATGGTGATGCAACTGATCAACACGTCACAGAATTTGTGGAGATACAAACTTCCTCTTGTTTTTGTCTCTTGTAGCTGACTTATCTTTCTAAGAAAAAGTCCAGCAATAACCTAACCAATATGATCATTTTAAACATGAAAAGAAAACATATAACCAATTTCACTTTGTACTTCTTCAGCGGACTAAAAAATGGCTGTACAAAAACATTTCTTTTCAAATCACAACAACTCTTTGTAACGGCGGAATTAGGTAAATAGTTCATTGAAAACATACATACATACTGGTATGACTGGAAATGTACGCCAAGCACAAGAGATTCTATAGTGGCAGAGGATATCAGCAAACAATCGAGACTTTCCAGGAAATGTGATGCCTGCTTGGCCCATTGACCAAGTCAAAGAAGAGAAAATCCTCAGCACCACAGGTGAGTTTCCCGATTTTGGTCAAAAGTGGGAGTTGATCTATGTGTTCAAGAGAACCGGGTAGTCCTTACCGCTGTTGACTACCTCAGTAACTTAATCGAAGTTGTTAACGTCACGAAAAGCCCAATGGGAAAAGAATTTGTTAAACATATCCAGGGAACTCACCTGTACAGTTTATAACTCGCAATCGATCATCTTTTCCAGCGCGAAGTTCCTTCAGTCAGCAAACTACATCATCTTATCGATGGTCTTGCGTGGGAAACTACAGGGTGGCCACAAAGACCTCAAAACCAAGCCAGAGTTAAGAACACGTACATGTAGACAGACTACCGAATGTTGACATTGCTGTTGTGGTTTTCCTTTTGTGTTACTTGTCCTTATCCAAATCAACCTGGCCAGCTTTTTTCAGCAAAAATGATTTATAATGCTTATGCTGGCCCAGGTAAAGGCATCCCTTGCTTTGGGCCGAGCCACAACGATGATTTAGTCACCAGCTAGCCTAGCCAAAGCTCTTTCTTTGCAGAAACTACATACAAAAAATGTACATGAAATATGGAAACAGATAGCACAGAAGAAGCCCAAAATGAGCCGGCGCATGAAAAAAGGGCCATGTCGGCCTCGCACACAGTTTTGGGATACGGCCGATCAAAGTCGGTCGTGTGCATGATGCAATCAAAAACGCGTGTTACATTGTGCATATATTTTCTCCCTTTCAATGAATTTTTCATTTGTATTTTTTGGTTGGAATTGTGAGATTCAGCTTGATAAGGATCACCAAAATCTCAAAAATTGCCGATAAGGCCCTTTCTCATGAGCTGGCTCAAATGCTAGTTTTTTTCTCATTTTCTTTTATCTCTTCTTTTCCCCTGCTGCCACTTTGATATGAAAACTGTATTGTTCAATCCACTCAACACAGGGGTGTGCGGCCGTCGAGTTTGGCAGCGAAACATTCTAAAGGCAGTTGAGGACAGGTTTGAAACGATTACTTGATTATTCGATGAATAATCGATTATTGCTGTTACCGTCAATTACTTTGCTAATGGTTATTCGAAAAATAATCGTTATCGATGCACCATACATGACACTGAAACATATGACTAGTCAGTGGACTGCATGCGCATCGCGCTAGCATGTCGGACGGCGCGCAATCGATTCAGTGTTATGTGACACGGGTGGCGGTCTCCTTTTTGTGGCATTCCACCGCATGGTTGTGAAAGAACATGCAGAAGGTTGCAGGTTGTAGGTTGTCTTGGTTCATGCGAACTTCTTGAGATCGCAGCCTTTCCTAGCACAGATCGCCATCATGGCGGAAAAGACAGGGCCAACCAGCCTGCGAAGACTGCTCAGCCTGCGAAGATTACTCAGCCTGCGAAGGCCACTCAGCCTGCGAAAGAGCAGTGTTTTTTTTCACAAGGCATGAGCAGGGCGAGGTATAGAGCGATTTCGCAGGAAAGACTGTTAAAGGCATCGATTCCGTCAAGTGTAAGAGCTGCGGCAAGGTGCTCACGTGTACCAGTGGCACAACAAACATGCGGGAGCACTGGCGGATGCTGGTGAACCCTTCGATCTCCACCGAAGATCGGCCTCGTGATCGGCAGCCAACTACGTCACGCTTTGTAGATTGCAGCAGGCACGTATGTCCTGTCTGGAAAGTGAATGGAGCGAGTGAGCTGCTTGTGCGGTGGCTGTGGAGGAACCTGAGGCCTCTATCAGTGGTGAGCGACGAAGGCCTGGGTAACCTCCTATCTTTCTTGGAGCCAGGCTATCGTTTACCCTTCAGGATTTACGTCACAGGTCAGCTTCGTCGCCGTCACCACGAGGCGCGCACAAAGATGAAGGGTCTGCTGAAGGCCCAAGATGGGATCACTTTGACCTCTGACATCTGGACATCACGGGCGACTCAAGCCTTTAACACTACTGCAACGCATTTTGTCGACGGCAATTGGTTGTTACACTCCTATGTCCTCGCCACCGTCGCCTTTGATGGCCACCACACTGGCGTGCATGTCGCCAACCTGCTGAAGGCTTCTACACGCTCTCTGGCCATTTCCGACGATCAGGTCCTCGCAGAAATCCACGACAAGGCTGCCAACGCAGTGCTGGGTGGCCGCCTCCTGGAGTCTGGTGGCACCACGGTATGGAAGTTGGAAGTATGCGCTGCACATTGCCCGTAGAACTGCATCAAGTCTGCGCTCACTGGCATGCAAAGACTCGACAAGCTCCTCGCTGCCAGTCGAAAACTGGTGGGCCACTTCAAGCACACCGCTCTGAAAACCGACGCCTTGCTGAAGAAGCAGGAAGGTCTATCCAAGAAGCCTCTGAAACCTGTGCAAGACGTGACCACTCGCTGGAAGAGCGTGTTCTACATGTTCTCTCGGCTTCTCTACCTGAAGGTTGCGCCCGTCGCCCTCCTTGAAGATGATCCTGACTTCACAACGGTACCATCGCTTCTACCTACAAGTCAGCAGTGGGACCTGATCAAGGACATGGCAGAAGTCCTGGAAGTTGTTAAAGTTGCCACCACCCAGCTGAGTGGAGAGAACTAACCGACCATGTCGCTCGGTGTTTGGGCTGCGCGGCCAGCTGATGGAAAGCGAAGCAGACCGTGCTCTCGTTGCACAGGGAAGCTGCGCTATCAACTCACGGCCCGTTTCACACTATATGACCTGGAGCCATCCTCACTTCCTGTCTTGTGCACTGCCCTCGATCCTCACTTCTGCTCCCTTTCGTTCATGGATCTGATTGAGCGCGAAGAAGTGAAGCACAAGCTTATCCAGCTGACAAGCGAGTCACTCGCTGCAGCCAAGTCCACTACCACCCATTCAGAGTCATCAGAACCTTCATCGTCTACATGCGAGGAGCCACCAAAGAAGAAGGCACGAGGAGGACACCGGGAAGCCATCCAAGGGTGTCTGTTTCAGGAGGAGGAGGAGCCGAGTGATGATGGAGATGCGAGTGCAGTCGTTGCCTGCTACCTTCAGGAGAAGCAGGTGAAGCTATTTCGCAGCCTAAAGTAACATCTGGTGTAGATGTGCAGAGCTCTTTTGTGTATGACCAAGGACTACGTTACAACAGTGAAGTGGAGTTTGATTGCTTATCACCAGTGACCTTTAAGTTCAATACAATGGAGTGTGTGAATCTAAGAGTCCATTTCCTTTACTTTGCAGGTGAGGATTGGCACGTCTCCACTAGACTGGTGGAAGGTAAACGAGGAACGCTTCCCTGCTCTTGCCCCTGTTGCTTGGCGGTTCTTGGGTGTGCCTGCCACATCTACACCATCGGAACGCATTTTTCCTCATCAGGTCTGGTGGTGGAAAAGCTAAGAGCTGCACTAAGTGCTGAGAATGTCGACGCCCTAGTCTTCCTCCACAAGAATGCAAAGGCCATCGGTGTGGACCCGGCGGAGGCACTCCTGAAGCCTCTAGCTGCTTCAACGTCTTCAGTGTGTGTCAAAGTTGAGAAGGACGATGAAGACGGCCCTGAAGTGTGCGAGGATCTTACGGAGTTGTCACAAGCTGGTGACATTGACGAAGGAGAGGAGAATGTGTTTTGGTCTCCAAAACTGCCCAGGCTGGAACTGTGATCTTGCCCGATGTGTGTACGTGTGTTTGTGCGTATGCGTGCTTCGCGTGGCAATCTCTCTCTCCCCCACTCTCTCTCTGTCCTTTCTGCGGGAATGGCAATCCTGAACTGGAAGTGGTCAGTACCACGAACGCATGAACATTCTTCTCTGCCAACGCATTTCCCAGCATAGGGAAGTGAATACCGTCAGTTAAACTGGTTGTCGTGATGATGATGTTGGCCCAATGTGTGCTACTGTACAGCCATAGTTTATGAACTTTTATGCCATCTGTTAACAATTATAATCGGTAATTGATCGTTAAAGAAACGAGTACTCGGTAAGCGTTATCAAGGAATCATTTCACCCCTAGTTGAAATACTCTTCTTGAGTTCTGGGTTGAAGTGCTTGTTGAGTTCTGGGTTGAAGTACGCTTGTTGAGTTCTGGGTAAAAGTACGCTTGTTGAGTTTGTGGTTGAAGTACGCTTGTTGAGTTCTGGGTTGAAGTACGCTAGTGGAGTTGTGGGTAAAGTATGCTTGTTGAGGTCTGGGTTAAAGTACTCTTGTTGAGTTCTGGGTTAAAGTATGCTTGTTGAGTTCTGGGTAAAAGTACGCTTGTTGAGTTCTGCGTTGAAGTACTCTTGTGGAGATCTGGCTTAAAATACACTTGTTGAGTTCTGGGTTGAAGTACGCTTGCTCAGTACTAGTTAAAAACACTATGACACATCATGTGCTTAAAATGACCTTAAAATGTGTTTATTTTAAGCCCAATTTAAGCAAATGCCCAAAATGATGTGCCTAAAAGAGCAATTTGCGGATTTAAGCACATCTTGGGCAAAGGCTGTTGTGGCTGGGTAAGCACAACTCTACAGAAACATCGTCAGGACAGGTTCTTGAAAAGCATCAATTCGCCATCAACATGACACCAAGAGAATCTCTCAGCGGACACAGCCAGCATGCTCTCTTGAGCATGCGCACTAAAAGGTGAAATCACTACATCACCCCCTTCAAAAAAAACAAAAAATGAAAGAAAAAGTAATGCAACAAAAACAATTATCGTGAGGATATCAAAGAAAACCAGGAAACTGCTACGTGTACAAGAGGAAAACACTGAGCTAGCCACAAAGCTAGTCTTAATAGAAGAACTAAACATATACTGAGAGGAAGGGAGTGAGGGAGAGAGAGATAGAGAGAGAGAACAACGGAGATCGGAATTTAATAAGGTGCATATGAAGCAAGTGCAAGTGACGGTGTAAGTGACGGTCCGCCAAGGCTTGCCTTGGCTCGGTCTGTTAGATGCACTAGACGGCCTGAGCGTGTAACCGCTTCGTCACGGAACAGACGTGACGTTCTAATGTTGGCCGGGTGGGTGATGCTTGTGGAAGATGCTGGAGATCACCCTGACATGTACCGGTAGGCGAAGCTGCCGAAGGCTCTGCGTCATCAGCAACGTCTGGCGAAAACAAACTACTGGGTGGTGCCGGAGGCTCTGTTGAAGCAGTAGTCAGCACTGGAATCCGAACTGCGTCCGCATCTGGCTGGGATATTTTTCTTTGTAAAAAAGTCCGTCGCTGGATGTGTGGCGTGTTATTGCATTGCTGCCGATAGACCATCAAGAGGTATCTCCACGTGGCTGACAACCATGACCTCGAAGATGGCAACTAGGTCGCGAAGATTACACGTCTCTACGATGAGCTCAACCGTAGCCTCGTCAAATTCGGCATTTTCAATGATCTGCTGAGTGTCGATGAAACTATGGTACCATACTCGGGTCGCCACAGTGCAAAAATGTTCATTCGTGGCAAGCCAATCCGGTTTGGGTACAAGGTATGGACCTTGTGTGGCGAGAACAGCTACCCGTACCACCTGAAGATATACACTGGGAAAGAGCCCGGCCAGCAGACTCTTCCATTGGGCACAAGAGTTGTCAACCAGACGGTCTCTATCATCCAGAAACATTCAACTGTTGAGGATCACAAGATCTTCTTTGACAACTTCTTCACCAGCCATAGTTTGCTGAAGTCTCTTCGGAAGGAAGGAATGAATGAAGACTGTTGGCACCATTCGTGAAAATCGCACTGGCGGAGCTGAGAAGCTGTTGATCAGCTCCAAGAACTTGAAAAAAGCAGAGCGGGGGACGTTCGACTATCACTCCAATGGTCAAGTTTACGTCTGCAAGTGGAACGGCAACGCTGTGGTGTCTGCTGCCAGAAATTACCTTAGTCACCTGCCGCTACATCAGGCTCAGCGAAGGATGAAGAACGTGAGCAATGTCCAGGGCACACAGCCACACCTTATCCATGTATACAACCAAGGCATGGGTGGAGTAGATTTGATGGATGGCCTGTTGGCTTCGTACCGGCCGATGATCAGTGGCAAGAAATGGTACTGGCCGCTGTTTATCAACGCAATAAACATCAGTACCATTGCTGCCTGGCGCCTCTTCTGCTCCTTGGATGGGCAGCAAGCCATGACCCATCTCAATTTCCGGCATGAAGTCACCACATGCCTTTTGAAGATTGACTGCCCACAACTGCAATCCCAAGTGGGAGGAGGCAAGGTTGGTGCAATTCCCGACGATGTACGTTTTGATGGCCAAGGCCATCAGGAGGAGCCTGTCACACAAGGCAGGTGCAAGGTTTGCCACTGCAATGCGCGCTGTGTGTGCAGGAAATGCGGTATCAGGCTGCACTATGACTAGGGTGCAACCTGCGCATTGCAGTACCACACCCAGCCAAGTGGGTGAACTTGTGTGCATTGGGAGCTCCAAGGTTTGGAAACTCAATCGTTTGCTTAATTTTGGGCAACCTGCCTGAAATTTCACCTGTACAGTATTATTTTTCTGTTTGCATGTGTTTTCTGGCACATTCCTTCTCACTTGAGTGTCGTTTGATTCTTGCCCATAAATTCAGTGACTTTTGGTTTCCATGTTCCCAACATTCCCACATGGGAACATACGCAAATATCTGAGTGGAAGGTTCATAGCTCCACCAAATTTGGTACATAATATATTTGAAACAGTAAAGTTATCTTGACCAAGTCTGAATGAAATGCGCCATGTGGATCATGGGTTGGGACGATAAAGGTTAACCAAGTAGAGAGTCGATAGACCTAGGAAGATGGATGGTCTGTCCCTGACAACTGGCATTGTGGATTTGTCACAGCAAGACACCGTCTCCTCACGTACAAGATCGCGGACAACTGCCCTGTCACGTGGACAAAGGACAGCAAGAGATTGGGTGTCCGTTTACAGCAAGAATGACACGGCCAACACCAAACACCTGTGGAGCTCACCGGGATGCCTCACTAATGTGGCCAAGGCGATGAATGAGTTCTTTCATGTTTTGTGCTGAGCAAGGACTGGCTGCTCCTACTTGCAGATCATGGAGTCCATTTTCATTGTTGCCAGGAAGCCTGAGCTTTGTTCTCAGAAAGAGCATGTTAGGAAGGTGTCCCTCCCTCTCTAGTACCGCGTAGAGTGTTTCGCTAGTTTTCACAAGTGTTTCTGCTTTTTCTGGTCTTTTGTCATTTAGTTCATTCTCGCTGTCTCTCACTGGTTTTCAGAAAGAAGGGAAGTGAGTCATGAGATCAGGAAAAATGTACCACTTGGCCCAGCCAGGATTCGAACCCGGGACC
>JAOWAR010167815.1:0-10045 GCA_028571005.1 Clathrina lutea | reverse complement strand
GCAGTCTGTTGGTAAACAGGCACTAACACGGCCCAGAGGCGTGAAGAATCTCAACTTCCCTGTGCCAGTTGAGACAATTCTGCACTGAATAGATCCTAGAACATCGCAACTGACCAAGCAATCGTGAGCCAGACGTCTCACCACGCGTACTTGTTGACGACATTCTGAAGAATAAGGTGTGTCACCAATACACCGGCAATGTCGAGATGGAAGTCAATTTACCTTAGCAGTGCCATCTTCACTTCCTGACATAATCCAGCGGCCATCTGGACTGTTTCGTAAGCAGGTCACAGAAGCACTGTGGCCCTAAGGGCACCAAAAAGAATGTCTTGTGACTACGACATAACTCTCAACAAGCATTCACAATGCACCTCTTGGTGTGCCAAAAATCTTAATATAAAATTCTCTAATGTTCTCTAGGTCACTTCTGGCAATATATGCTCTAGCTTTAGATTCACACTTGTGGGTGTGGTTGCTATGGATACATCTGCATTATATACAACAGTTGTGACCTCCCTATAGAGCACATTCATGAAAAGAGGCCAGCGAGGTAATCAGCAAGCAAAGGGAGAGGGAGACAACCCTGGCTTGAAAGGGAGTATAGCCAGAGAGGGAGACAACCCCTGCTGGCCAGGGAGTATAGCCAAAGAGGGAGACAACCCCCGCATATGGCGTTTCAGAATAGATTTCCATCTTCCTTACATTATACTGCAAGTTTTCTTTCATTGTGAAAAGTACAAAAAAAAAAAACTATTAAATATTCTTAAACTGAATGGCCATACTGTACACATTTATTCACACTTAGACAGGGGCGTGTCTTCAGGAAGGATCAGTGGCAACTGTGAGGTTAACCCTCTTCCGTGTCCAGGTTGAAGGGTTCCTATGAATGAATACAAGCCGTAATGCTGCCAAGTGTAGCATCCTTCATCATGAAGGCTTTGTGCTTGTTTTAATGACACGACATAACCTGGTGGTCCATGTGTGGATAGTGAAAAGAAAAGAAAGAAGAGAAAATGACTTCACTGAAAAAAAAAGCAGCTGAAAGGACAAAGAAAATAACTTAGGAATTACCTTGTAGTTGAAAATGCAACCTTTTCGACGAACATCCCAAACCTGTAATGGAAGGAAAAGGAAAACGAAAGACTGTTGCTTGTCATACATGAAGAAACTAAATAATACTCTGCTTTCTAAACCAAATATGGCATGAGACAACAAAACACAAAACGGTTCCCAGGTGAAAAAAAGAATTTGACTACATTTATGTGATATCCTGCATGAGAGTACAACGCTCAATCATATGAAGAAATAACAAGAATGAATTCTTTTACAAGACTATTGGTGAAGTATTTCAGGAGAGGTGGATCACCTTGATGTTGTGATCGGCTGATCCAGATGCCACAAAACCACCAAAAGTGTGGAAATCCAGACTAGAAACAGCACCATGGTGTCCAGGTAGAGTGCGCACAACTGTCAATACCAATAGAACCCAAGCTTGCAACAATTTTGATAGACAAATTACATTCCAGAAACATGGCACAGCGCAGCATGCCCTCAATATTTCATCAAAATTATAATAGTCTATTTTCTCTCTCTCTCTCTCCTTCCTTCGATTTTTCATTCTCTTGATCCCTCCCTTTCTCTCCTCTTGGCTGTCCTGTCCCTGGCTGCCCACCTGCCTGAATGTACATCCCCTCTCGAGGACCCTTCCCCCAGCACAAACAAAACCAAGAATGTTTTCATGATTCTTGTGAAAATTTGCTGTAATGCAAGTGTCCACGAACCAGGGTCCCTGTGCCATCCTCCAAATATCTCTCCTGCCCATCAGATGGCAAGAGAAAGCTATGGTTTTGGGTATCCTGCATAAGTGTTCTCTCGTGACTGACGCTGATATGCTGAAGGCCACTATCCGTGGATCAAACAGGCCACAACTACACAAAGTAAATGCACAAAGTAAACGCACAAAGAAACGTACAAAGAAACGCACATAGAAACACAGGTTACCGCTGAACTTGATCTCGCATTGACTGCTGGTCATTTATGGAAAACCTTCCACTTCCCTTGCTCTAAGTGCCGAGGAAAGAACTAAAAACGTCGGGAGAGCCCACACATAGTGTACAAGGAAGTATTTGAAACTGGTGTGCACACAAGAAACTGCTTCCACGCATACGTGTACGAAGACCCTCAGCAATGCAGGCCGGTGGGCATGAGCAAACAGGTACACTCGTCATGTTCTGGACTTTGTGCAGGATTTTTACATAAGAAGAGATCTACACTGTTTTCCATTGCAATTCCTTTTCGTTTGGTACGAACAATTTCGAAAAATGAAGGAAAAGATAGTGATAAACAAGTGAGACCTGAAACTTGGCAAACTTTAAACACCACATGACATCAGAACTTTAAATTTCTGATTACGTATGTGTCGCCAGATTGATGGACTAACTCCTGAGATGATCAGCTAAAGTAACTCAATGGGCAGTATGCATTGTGCATTTATACTCATGATGTTCTCTTTCCTTACCCAATTTCGACTAAAAATCAAAACAAGCCCCACTGATATATATAGCGAACTTTCTATGGGTACACGCACATAGGTCAGACAGTCTTATTATACTCATGAACGAAAACTGAAGTAAAGCGGCTTGGGCAGCCAATTTTGAACAAAAAAAGTACTGCTCTGGATAGGAAATTGCTCTAAGAATTCATGAAAATTTTGATCCAAATTTGCTAAAATTTCTCAGACCCTCTACAAGAATTTGGGTCATTCAAGTCTGAACACGACTTCACATTACAAGTCTACCAAAGTTTAACACAAATTCCCACAAAGAAGAGATGTGACCGCACGGAGGAAATAAATTGATCAAAGAAAGTATAATGAAGCTCATACTTCGTGCCGAGACTGGGTCTCGAACCCAGGCACAAAATCGCCTAGCAAACTAGAGTCGCCTTGTTATCTGCTACGCCATCACATCATCCTCATGGCGAGGAGATAGGTAGGCGCCCCTCGTTTGCTAGGTGATATGGTGCTGCAGGTTCGAGTTCTGGTTTCGGCACGGAGTATGAGCTTCATTAAATTTTCTTCGAACAAATTCAGCCCTAGAAACATCCCAGAAACCATGTCAAAATAGTGTCTGCACTCTACAGGTCCAAGCACTGCAGGGTTGGGTTGGAGAAAAATTCTGAGTACCATCACATTTGATAAGCATCTTAATCTCTTTGGGTTAGCACTGATGCACGAACCCAGGTAGGCATAGGAAGAGAGATGTAGTTAGAAGGGACAAATAAGTGTCAAAAAAAAACTTACGCTTTCCTTGCGCAAGATCAAAAAGCTTTAGCGTGCCTGATCGAGAGCCACTGACGACATGCTCTTCATTTAAATCAAACTGTACACTGCTCACAGGGCTGGTATGACCAGACAAAGTCTAACAGAGCAAAGAACACAACTTAGTTCAGTTGATCTAGAACATTCTTTTGAAATACAAATCAACAACTTATCTGTGCCGTATGCACATATGGGCAATCTTGCCTCTTCGCACAAATACAAAATAGAGACCAGTAAACTTCCAGTCAGGACCAGTTAGTATTCGCAATAATTTTCATGATCTAACTTTTATAGTTTCACAGTCAAGGAAAAACTACTGAAATTAATTTAATGCCAAAATTTAAGGAGGCTCCTCACAGTTTTATTCTATTGAAACCTTCATTTTTCCATTCCTATGCTAGAGGAACATTTGCAGAAATAAGATTATGCAAAAGAAAGTGGGTATGAGAGACTTGGATTTTGTGCTGTTGGTTTCATAAAGTTCCAAATGAAAACGAGTTGATTCTGTAGACTGAATGGTGGCCACATGTCTGACGACTGGGATTCTGATGCGGAAAAATATAGGCTATTTTGAGTTGCTCTTATCTATTTGGTGCTATTTGGATGAAGCTCATATAAATCATCCTTGCAGCGGGGAACGGACTGAATTTGTTTGTGTATCCCTCCTTAATGTTCTTCATACATTTTCAAGTAGTTCTAATACAGTGAAATGCAGGTAGCATGTACCCAGTTGGGAAAATGAGAAAGGTACACAATCAAGAGCAGCCCATTTATTGACAACATGTACACACTAAGCCAGGTACATGCCATCCGAATTTCTTTTCCCGATCCGGGTCAGTTGAAGTATGAAAATCAGTTCATACAAACCTGTTTCATAGGGAAAGTACAGGGAAAGTAAAATGTGTTACTTGCACCATACGTTTCCATCAATGAAAGATTTTCTTAGGCTTGCCAGCAGTGAAAAGCAATATTTGCCACCAGACGAACGATAAACTGGCGGAAAGCAACTAATGATACTTAGACATCACAATTTCCAAACAGTGCTTGTATTCTAGTAATACCACAATTTTCCAAACAGTGCTTGTATTCTAGTGATATCACAATTTCCAAACAGTACTTGTATTCTATAAAAGTGAGTACTGTTACTCGGGGAAGCCCTTCTCCTGCCCCTGGATGACCTGCTTGACGACCTGCACGACATGATGACGAACGTCGAACGGATGAAGACGAAGAGCTGGAACAAAACCTAGCAAAACCTGTCTAGACGACCGTGAATGGTGTCTGGCCGCCCATGTGGCTGGCATATATCCGCCACACTGGCTGACGTCACATTAAGGTAGCAGGCACATAATAGTCAGTCCACTTGAGGGACAATGGTTCTTCACTCTTTGGCAGCCGTGAAGAACCTCCAAATCTTCTCCCATGACCTCTTTTAGACCAGTCGCTTAAAGCCTTCTTCCATCAATTTTTGGCCATTTTCTGTTATCAGAGTACTGTTGTACTTATGAGTAGGTTGTTTTGGCGGCGGTCAAATAGCTAGCTGTGATGACTTAGTAGTGAACAGATCGAATTTCGCCCAGCAAAGCTTGCGGTCTTACGGAAACATACACATCTTGCTGATCTAGCAACGTTTGAAAAGGAGAGTTCTGCTCTCCACTGCAGAGAAGATGACGTGCCTGAGTAGATGCGTGTGATGCACAGAAAGAAAAGGGACTGCCTTTTTCACAAGGGATATAGATTTTCTCCAAGGCCGATTTAACTGTGGCCTATTCTCGGGCTATAGGAAGAATCGGTTTCTTCATGTTGTAGTCATTTCCTCATTTATTACCACCATCAGGCCCGTAGGGACTCTAGGTGGTTCCACAAATGATAATTAACGTCTGTGTGCGTGTGTGCGTGCGTCTGTCACAGGTCGTTTGGGTCACGCACATTTCCGCTTGTGGGCCGAACGCAATAATTGATCTGGTCAAACTCTTTGCTTTCTCCTGGAAATTCGCTTCAAGGCGGGGGATATACTGTACACCTTTACTCTATCGCTCGACTTTGGGGAGCAATCGGGCTGGCTTACGGCCAGGCGTGGGCTTGCTTTAAGCCGCTGACTTTGGAGAAGAAATACTTCTGAGCGCAAACAAGACAGCAAAAAAGTTGGAGTTTCGCGACGTGAAAGACAAACTTCGATTGCACCTAGGAAGTAACTGGCATTTCACCTGGCAAGTAAGTTGAATTTCACCTGGCAAGTAACTCGGATTTCACCTTGGAAATAGCAATTGTGCTGTGAATTTGGCGAAGGACTTGGTGACGTCACCAAAGCACTCAACTTCTTTGGCAAATAGAGCGGCGCTAACTCGCGGATTGAAAGAAGTTAAGATCGATTTGTACGTAGCCAGCCAGAGCCTGCTTTGTACTATGTAATTTCTGACTTCGCTTTCCTGTCACTCGACAAGGACAGGCTAAATTTTTCAATTCATGTGTAGAGGCGCATTTTGTCGAAGAGAAGCGGCTGCGCCGGAGAAGAAAAATATTTGCCGCAGCCAGCTGGCCCGGCGAACGGTTGAAGCTTGTGGCATTGCAAGACGAACTGTGTGCAATGCGCTGAAAGCAGCTGCCAAAGGTGACGCTTGGAAGCATCTTCCTGGCGAGGGAGCATGCAGGCAAGTTTGTAAGAAGTTTGAGCCGGACGATTTTACCCTAGCTGCCGTACGAATGCAAGTGCGGAATTCTTTTACGAGAAAGGTGGTGCCGAAAGTCGACAAGGTCCTTGCTGCTAGCATTGCCAACATCGATGCCTTTGAGGATATATCCTTGAATCACAGTGTGTTCATTTCTGAAATGGACTGTAGACGGTGTGTGCCCTGGTAGGTGTGTGAACATGTGACAGTGAAGGTGTATGGCTTTTTTGTTTGTAAGCCCGTCCGCTGATTTTGGGTGCTCGGTGTCTGCTGCAGCATCTTCCGCATGGGTAGGGAAATAACTCCACCCGCTTTAAGGGGTCCCGCGACACTAAAAAATTGGTACCTGCCACCTTAAACGGCGTTGCCAGTCGCGCCTGCTTTAGAGCGGCGAAAAGCAATTGATGTCACGTCGCCAGTCCAGATCGAAGACGACCTGCATGAACTGGAAACCGACAGAATTTGCTTGGCAGTTTTCTCTCCATCTGTTCTTCCGATTTCGTGAGAAAAATTCCAGAAAAATACGAGGCTTCTGTCAGCAGATGTTTAATCGAGGATAGAGAAAACCAAGCCGCTTCTGCAAGGTGGGCGTAGCTGAGAGGACGGCTGCTTTGCTCGAAAGTGGCGTTCGAATGAGCAGGATGGGTCCAAAGGCGAGCCGGAGGACGCTTCTATTGCAACTGCGAATGGACATTGCATGGGCCCACGGAGAGCTGGCACGTCCGACATGTCGACTCGTGGTGCGCCGAGATTTGTAGGGATAGGTAAATGGCACTTTTTGCCTACATGCAAGCTTCGCACAACGGTAATTGAACGAGTCCGTTATGCAGTCTCCGGTTGGAAGACGTGCGGTTGATGTGTCCTTTGTGTCTGAGAAGCTGTCAGAAGGTTGCGTCAAGTGCGGCACACGTCTAGACCGAACTCGCAGATTAATGCACCTAGCTGAGAGCTTCTTTTGTTGATCAAAAGTGCTTCTGATGTTTTTGAATAAAATGTGCAGCTGAGAAAGTTGAAAAATTTCCTCACTAGTGGAAGTTCGGAGCTAATGGCGGACCTTCCTTTCAAAGAGAAATTGCTGCACTCAATGAACTGCCATAAACGTCTGTGTTCAAGCCCATCTGTACTTTTCATGTCCCAAATAACCATACTGCTTTTTTTCCCTCCACCATGCAATGTTTCCAGAGATTTTGGAGCTCAAACGCCAGTCCGGCAGGACACATCGGTGATGGCAGCTTCAAATTCTGCCAATTGTTCGAGCTCTACAGTGCCCTGCCTTGCGCCAAGACAGAGTGTCGAGGTGGATGTAAGCACCACACGTCACCGAACCACCTTTCTTCTAAATTCATTGTCTTTTTCCAAGAAAAGTTAAGTCTTCCAAAAGATTACGATGCCAGCAATGCATAGGTGTAAGAAATTTCTCACGCTTGAGGAACAGAGTGTTCCATCTTTGTGAGTGGAGCATGCTTTACCTTAGTATTCTCTGCCTTTCTTTATTTTCTGCTTGAAACTTGTTCAAGATCATTGGCACGGTGATGCTTTGGCTAACTCTTTGCTTCTCTTTTTTTCTCCAATGCGCAGCATCGCAGTCAGAGACAAGGAAGTCATGATGCGGGTTTGGACCAACAAGCCCAGCTTAGCAGCGCCAAATTCGAGATTACAGGACCTCTAAAGGGTCATGTTCAATGTCGGCTTCATGAGCTTGCACTTAAACTAGGTCGGTAACTGACTAGGTTTTACAGTAAATGCAGTTATTTTTGAAACGAACAGTTTTCGCAAATCTCAAAAATAGGCATTTCGCGAATATAAATTATTGCATATGACAGGGAAAAGCCAAAATACAAAAGGCAGAAATGAAAGTAGAGAGTTGCATCTCGTCGATTTTTAGTGCTGGAGAGCGCCCATGGCCAGTGGTGCATACACTGTACCACCAAAGTGTGATTGATTGCATCACTGACATCGCACTTTGCGATCGAGAGCCGGTTCCGGTCCGGTAGGTGCAGGTCAGTTCCGTTCCGAAAATTGCTCCATTGGTATAGCCCCTAGACTAGTCTGATGTTGGTACGATACATGTAGATATGAATTCAACTTCGTCGGCCTGCGAGCCACAGACAGGACTCTGAAACTCTCTGTGTACTGAACCTGCTTTCCCGGATCGGGTTTCTCTTTTTCTTCTTTTTGCTTGTACATTCTTCTCTCTTAAACTGGTTGGGTAAATCCAATCCGCACCTCATTGGATGCAATGACAGGCCCCAGAAACCAGGCTTGCCTGACCCGAACGATGCTCTCTCCGCACAGCAAGCTCGTTCCTGGGAAGCGGCAAACGAGGAAGTTGAAAAGCTTCCAGTTGCTTCCCATTCGAGAGGCTAGTACAAAAGCTAGAGCAATGAAGTTCGGCTGCGTATAGCTACTTTCGTTGGCGAGCTTGATTTTACTGGAGCCTCGAGAAAATTCTTGGAGCTTGGACACCATTCACTGGTTTCTACGGTGCGGAGCATCTTTAAGTTGTAGCAAACGCAGAAATCGCCACCCAATCGCAGTGTTTTCATGGCTTTGACTTGCATGAAGATACTCATACCTGTTTCCTGGAACTGAATATTGTAAAACTGTCGCATGGGAAGCTCCTGTGGTCTGCTATTAGTTGCAATTTTGAACCGCCACTACCGGTAGTATCTATTGCTGTTATTGTTGCATAATGGGTACTGTACTTGGGTGTTGTACATCTTAGTATACCTGAGCAAACCACTCCTAAGTATCCATGTGGTATTGCCATGTACAAACATGCAACCGTGGGCTACTTACTGTACTTGCATGTGCTGTATGTATGTCCGTCATAATACTAGTACAGCAGGTAAACTAATGCTAACACACACTGTGTAGAAATGTTTATCTTGGCCCCGGGTGATGTTCTTAGGCCAAGTTTAAATTTGAACTCTCCCTGCCTCACGGGCATCCAGTGTTTTGCGTGCTTACAAACAAACATGCATGCATTGATGTTCATGCATTGTTCATGCACATACACTCGTACAGTATATATTATGCCGCCTTAGCGTTGTTTTTACCAGCTAATGCGGCTGAATAGTAAGCGTCAGACTGCATTTATGCTCTTGTGTGCACGCGCCATATTTCTTTGTGTCTTGCACACTTTGTGGGTGCGTGTTGAAACAATGCTTGTTGTTGTCGCAGGATGAAAAATCCATCGAAATTCTTCGCCATTGGTCCATGTCTTCAAATCACCCCATGTCGTCTCATCACGCACAAAACAGGAGCCGGTCCCGCACACTGTACGGGCCAGGGCCAACTTGACAAGCTTGACGAGGGTCTCGGGGCTGAGAATCACGAAGAAGCAACGGCGTTCGTTTCTCCCCTGATGCAAAACCTCGTTCCTTACTCAACATACAACCCCAGCAGCATCGACAGCAGCAGTAGTTTCAGGTCGAAATCCTGGGTCTCTTTCTCTCTGTCTTTTATTCCCCTCCTCAATCTTCATCAGTTTATTCCAGCTCAGGTCATTGCAATCCGTAGGCTCGGACAAGCGAGCCACACCGAAGTGCTACACAGAATCGAGGTTCGATCATGTTGTATGCCGGAAGGACCAAAGGTCGTCATGAAACTTACTTTTTTGGGCCAGCAGATTGGTCTGAGAAATTGACGCCGGGATTTCCCTTCGCCTAGGCGCCTTTTCGTTGCAGGTTTGAATCCAGTCTGTGGCAATCGGGAATGCAGAAAAGGAAGAAGAGAGAGTTTTTCCTATTACAGAAATGTATTTGTTGGCTCAATTTCTTCCCGAAGATTTTCAGTTTTATTGATAGTTTCAGTTCGAAATCCTTCGCTCCTCTCTCGTTTCCTGAGCAAAGAGCGCGGCGCTATTTCGCGGATTAAAACAGGATCAATTTTGTACGTAGGTTGCCCGAGCTTGCTTTGTATGCAATTTCTGATTTCGCTTTCCTGTCGCTCGACAAGGACAGGCTTCATTGTTTGCCTCATGCGTAGAGAGGCATAGTCCACGGATCCTTTCTGGCCCGACAAGACGTAGGTCCGGCCCATTTTCGTACTTAGC